>CANYLF012872420.1:0-19418 GCA_948193215.1 Bocquillonia castaneifolia
GTGTTCCCTAACTTTAAATAGTAGCAGTGTTGTGGTTGCTAGAGCCTGGGCGCTTGGGCCGAAAACCCCTCCGTCCACAGTGGTGACTCCACTGGAGATAAGAGAATAAAATTTCGAGCATTTTATTATTTACTTACCAAGTGAAGTTGTTAATTTCTTTGCATCATTCTTTACATTGGTCCCTATTAAGCCCCGGTACCACTTATAATGCAATCCAACGATTCCACTCGTTTCTTGGGTTGTATTATCGGTGATTACCACTCACAGTGATTGAGAATCCTACCTGGCTTATCGTCTTAGCAATGGTTAATGAGTCATGGTTAATGGGAAGCTCATGCTAGATCTCCTACCATCCCAGCAAAGGTTAATAGGAGTCCGACTCTGTGGAAACCTTTTTAGCCAACCCGGTTGTCTAAGCCAACATGTAATGCCATAGTAACTTCCACTAGGATTATACCAAATATTGCTTGTTATTTGATGCCATGAAGCCATTATTTTGACCTAGTCTAATGTTATTACCCTTAAATCAAACCCTAATCACTACTTGTGTTAAAGGGATGTCAAAGTATTGACCTAATTATACTTGGTTAATACTGAGATGGCCCTGGAACATAGGGAATGTTGGGATTTGAGAAAAGTAACCTTGATTACTACCTTTTGTAAAAGGGATGTTGGTGTGTTAGTATAACTATACATGATTGATGCTAAAATGGCCCTGGAACATGGGGAATATCAAAAACTGGTTAAGGACAAAGACATAGGATAAGGACATTATAATGACTTATTGTTTGGTTTGAATGTTGAGAGCTATATGTGTATACGTCGGTACTTACATCCCCTGTTGATGTATAGGACCCAGACCAAGTCCTAGGAAATTGGACTTTGCCAAGGAATACGTGTGTAGGAGTAATGAGGTTGGAAGGTCTACCACTTGGTAGTATTTATCTATGTACTACTAACCCATTTTCTTGTTTACTTTGTCATGCATTCATGCACACATGAATACATGCACTTGCATTTCATGCATCACTCTAACCCTTCTATTTTGTAGATGGCTAACAACATCAACATCCAAAAAATTCATGAAATTGTGAGAGATGAGGTACAGACCATGTTACAAGAATTCTTGGGAATGCAACTGCAGAATCGTCCAGTAAATCAACCTAGGAAGCATGAGGAGGATGACAAATGCACATCTCTAAAGTATAAGATCTAGAACTTGATTGACAAATGTATGTCCTTAGAGCAAGAGATTCAGAATTTGATTAATGAGAAGGAAAACCCTAAACTAGAAAATACAAATTTTTGCTTGGGAAATAGGAGTCTGCCTAAGATCAAGGAAGGAGTTTCAAGTCATCCTCTAATCCAAACGGGAATGCCATCCTTGAAATAAAAACATAAGATTCTGACACCACCAACTCCAAAAAGTCACCCTTGGATGAGCCTTACGAAATTAAATGAAACACAGACTAGCTATGTTGGCTTAACCCAGTTTCCTTGCAAGTGTTCCCAGTTCAATTGATCCCTCTCTGAAATCTTCAAAAGAGAACAAAAATAAGGACTGCTTAAACCAGAACCAGCCAAATACCCTACTAATGCAAATTCCTCTAGAAATAACCCCAATGCCTACTATAACTTTCACCAAACACTGGGACATTCTATAGACGATTGCACCAAACTTAAACACACCTTTCAAGACCTAATCGATGCTGGAAAAACCCCTGCATATGGTAGTAGCCTCTTGATTGGTCGAACATTCTCCAACTTCAATTAACCACTCTCTAAGATATTTGAATGCTTGGAAAAAAAAATAAGGTTTGCTTGAACCCTAGACTGCTAAGAAGCCTGCTGACCCAAATTCCCACAATTACATCCACGGGGCCTATTGCACATTTAATCAGGTAGATGGCCATTACACTGACAAATGCACCAAACTCAAGCATGCAATTCAAGACCTCATCGATGAAGGAAAGATCCCAAGCCCTAAAGCAGATGCTTAAGATTTTGATGTTCATTCTCTAGCATAATAAAAGAACAAATTTTCTGGTCAATTATAAAACATTTGTTTAACTTTTGTTTGGTTGATGTTTTCTCAATAGAATGAATGCATTTTATTAATAATATTATGAGTTCATTTGACTTCAATACTTGTTGCACTAGGTATTATTGATAAAAAAAATAATCCAAGATAAAATAATAATGATAACAAAATAATAATAATAATAATAATAGTAATAATAATAATAATAATAATAATAATAATAATAATAATAACAACAACAACAACAACAACAACAACAACAACAACAACAACAACATATTTTGCCTCTAGGAACCTAAAGTTAAGCCCTTAACCCTCTCTTTCTTTGAATTTACCACATTAGCACAGTTAAGCATTTTCTAAAAAAAATTCCTATCTTTTTCAACCCTTGTATGCACTAAGTTTTGCAACTCCATTACTATGAAATAACTTGTGATCATTCCTTGAAAGATTCTTATCAAAAAAAATGAATTAAAAAAAGGCTTGAAAAGAAAGTAAAAAAAAATAAAAAATGAAAAAAGAAGCAATATAATCTATGTTTCTGGAATACTCTTGAAAAGAAAGTTAAGTCGGACTGCATTTCTTCACAAGTTTGAAACTCTAGGAATTATAGTACGTTTATCCTTTTCCTCCTCTAAAATCCTACCTTACCTAAGCCATATCACAACCTAATGAAAGACTCTTAGATTTACATTTCCAATACATTCAAGTGGAGGACTTATGATTAAAGGGCAAGCATATAATGAACTTCCCTATACTTTAATTTGATCATAAACACTGCCCCCTAAACACCAAAGAGTTTTTTTTTGTGAGAACCGTAAGAGTTTTGGGATGATTGTATTCATGTTGGAATATGCAATGTAAAATAATTCCAATTTTGATTTAGTTTAAAAAAAAAAATTTCCATTAAAATTTCCTTGATTAAATTTCCCTGAAAATAAATTGTTTTTCAAATTTATTTACCATACAGTTAGTATCATTGCATTCAAACTAGGAAAAGAAAACATCAGGCAGACAAAGTGAATTAGATATGAGACCAACAAGGGTGCATGCTATATTTGCCCCACCAAACGGTTCTTAAACAAATGCTCAGGGGCAAATCTCTGATCTATACTGTCTAACACAACACCAAATGCTCGGGGGCAAGTTTTTGGTCTATATTGTCCAGCACAGTACCAAATACTCGGGGGCAAGTCCTTAGTTCGTACAATCCAGCATAGCCTTGAAAGAAACTCATGTACTTTGTGTGGTAAAAAAAAAAAATATATATATATATATAAAGAAAAAATATATAATAATAATAATAAAAAAGAGAAAAAAAAGTAATAAAATAAAAAAAGAGAGAGAGGAAGAAAAAAAGAGAAATGCAGACGTGTTTTTCTTTCCTTTCATCCTCTCTCGCAACCTTTCTCTCCTACCACCGGTGCTCCCACACCCACCACCACTAACCACCACCTGTTTGCAGTCAGAACACCTCCCCCTACGTCTATTGCTCTTATGAATTCATTGATGGTTTCTTTTTTCTGATTGGAGCTCAGTTTGTGGAGTTTGGTAGGAATATCCTCGTTAGACGAGTTTTCCCTTCACAGATCCGGTGAACTCAAGCATTCAAATCAATTGCTATTGATTTGCGATGGTAAGATGGACATATTGATGAAATTTGGTGGCTTGAAGACCTCATTAAGCCCGTGATCGGAGCTTTTGAAGCAGTTGACCTAAACAGTCGATCCCAACGATTTCAATGGCCTTGGGAGGCAATTGATGGTATGAATAAACTCCTAGAGTCATAGGCTTTGTGTGGGTATGTTTAGATTATATTTTTATTGAGATCTATGAATTTTGGTGATCGAATTCCGGCATGTTCCGACGAGTAATAAATCAGCAGGATCCTCTCAATAACGATTTGGAAATACTGATTCTGATGGAAATGGTGATGGTATAGAGAGACGTTTGAAGGTCTCCATACCAACAAAATGTGAAGAAATTTTGGCATCAGCAAACCTGAGTGTGTTTTCATATCATCAAGAAGCAGGATGATCTCAAACTCAGCTTGCAGGATCAAACATGTACATAATCCTCTCCACCAAGGACGATGATCACCAGTGTTCAACACAAGATTGAAGAGCAGAATCACACTCACAACACACACATTTCATATAGCATAGATCACGACATGTCATGCATCTATAGGATATAGTGTTAGTATAAGAGTTTACACAAGCACCATGCAAAATGCATTAGTCTCCACATCTGTTACATGCAAGCACATGACATGCATTAGACTAAACACAAATATATTTCATGCATCCACGCATAGTACTATGGATTCTAAGGACTATGAAATGATTACAATGAACTCATTCATACATCCATACATGTAGTACTTAGGTCATTGCATTCATGCATAAATAGGTTCAAAGGCCACAAAGGAGTGTGTTACAAAAGAAGTAAAATCCTGAAGCTACAAGTCCAACATGTGAGATCAAGGGAAGCTATTCTGAAGGATGATGGCCTGATACCAGAAGCTCAATGAGCTACTCTTCTCCTCACTTTCATGTTCATAAGCACCCTGCATCCATGTAATCCTCTAGCGGAGTTCCTCAATATCTCACTTTCTCTACCTTTTGTGCTCCTACTAAGCCTGACAAGTCTCCACAATAAAAATAGAACAACCAGTGTTCCAAATTCATAAATGTGTTCTGTTAAGCACCTGTTGCAAAGCATTTACCATTTGATAAGTCTGTTCCTATTATCTTTGCATTACTAAGACACTTCTCTCCAATGCAGCCACTCAAGACTTCAATTCCTCATTTATAGAAGAGTCCTCAGATGGTGGTAAAACACTGCTAGAAGGCTCATTTGTTTGCTCTACAGGTGGTTGAGGTAATGATAATGGACCCTCCTGACATCGTACGCCTTGCTGATTATTTTCCTGAACACTTCGGCACAAGGTCCTATAGAAGTAAGCATTCAGCTGCACTCTCTTAAGCAATGACATTGGAGATGGCTCTCGGGCTACACGATCTTCTTTAGATAAATCAATCCTAAGATACTCAAAGATGTGAGTCAAGACACCAATGAAAGGTAAAGCCATCCTTTTTATCCAAACCATGTCCATGTATTGCAACATGGATCTGGGCAAATTGACTGGTTTTTCTGTCAGTTGCATGGAAATAAGGAACATGTAACAAGGCCTACAGCGAACCCCATCTGGATCTCGTGGGTATATGATGCGATAACACATGTTTTGGATCACTTTAATCTGGAATGGGATATCAACAACATGTGGAATAAATGCTTCTTGTTTCAACTCATCAGAGAGAAAGATTCTTGTTTGCTCTAGAGGGGAAAATGGACTTTTAGTCCAGTCATGTACAGAGTTAACCACCCATCCTTGAGCAGGAATGTTTAGCAGCTTGGCCAAAAAGCCTTCCTCTAAAGTAATGACACGACCTTTCACCTGAGAAGGGATGATCCCAATCTCTGGATTCCTCTTGATATTAGCATAGAATCTCTTTACTAGATCAGGGTATATGGGACAGGAGTCAGTAAGAAGATGAATCCATCCCTAGAGCTTGAAGAACTCTAATATTCCACATTCTTCTTAAGGAAAAACATCATCTATATACCCAAGAATGAGAAGTGGCTTTTTATCAAGGGTTTTTATCCTATAGCTTGCTGTCTCCGATGAGAAGTCAGGATCAATTTGGAGTGAATCTGAATGACTCCCTAATTATAAGATGTGTGCGATCATCTTTCTCTTATTCATTGGAGAATATTGGAAATAGAAGAAGATGCTCTAGAGAAAGATAACGATATTTGAATGGTATATCAGAGAATACAAATAATTTTTGTATGAAAAACTAACATATGCTTTTCTCTTGATTTTGTATAGGAAAATCTATGCCATCACAGATGTCAGCCAAGTAGTGTCTACAATCAACAATTTGCATTGATGATGCTCATAACTCGAGGCTTGAAAATGCATCCTTGGGATGACTTACAGTGATAGGCTATACTATTGGTAGGGCCAGTCAATCTGAGGACAACTTGCAGTGACGGGCTATACTGTCAATAGAGCCAACCATGCTTGAGGACAACTTGCAATGGTAGACTGTACCATCACAGATGCCAGATAAGCGATGTTTGTGATCCACAATGATGCTCATAACTCGAGGTATGGGAAACACAACCTGGGGACACCTTACAGTGGTGGACTGTGTCATCAACGGAGCCAGCCAAGAGATGTCCTTAGTCAATAATGCACATAAAGGAACCCATAACCCGAGGATGAGGAGCATAATTCAAGGTAAGTGAAAATACTTTTTACCATTCACATGCATGAGGTGCATTTGTATCATTCTGGGTTATGTCTCCTCAAGGTAATAAAGATCCCCATTAGCATATACATCACTGACAGATTCATCAAAACCTTTGAAAAATTGATAAGGTGTGGTTGGTTTATGAAAGCTTATATACATGCTTGCATTGAATAATTGAACTCACACAAACACTACTTCTATTAAGCATATCACTGTCATTTCTACTCTCTTACAAACTTCAACATGAATCCTCAGTCCAACCTTCCTCTTCAAAACAAAAACAATCCTCAAACTAGAGGGGATAGGGTATTTGTTAAAGATGTCCTTATTTTGAAAGTTGTTGATATTTCTCACTTGGAAAAATTTGGAGTGTTAAATAAAATGCCCAAGAGGGGGAGTGAATTGGTGCAGAATTAGAAAATAAAAATTGCTTTGGAGAATAGACAGAAATTTATAGTGGTTCGGTCCAACTCTTGACCTACATCCACTTCTCCCAAATACACAATTTGGGGTTCTATTACCACAAATGGATTACAAGCAGATTTAACATGCTATCTCCAACCTTTACAATGAAGATTTCACAGGCTATCTTCAACCTTTGCAATGTGAGATTTCACTGACTATCTCACGACCTTTACAATGAAGATTTCATAGACTATCTTCAACCTTTACAAAGAGAATTACAAAGGCTCTCTCCAAACCTAGAGTTTACCAAGGTTCACCCCAAACCTAGTGTTTAAAACGCTAACACCAAACCTACCCAAGTGCTTCCCAATCCTCAAAAAGATTGACACTTTTACAACATAGAAAGATCACTCAACCCAAGCAACAAATGCTCTAGAGCTCTAACTGCTCACACACAATAAATTCACAAATGAATTTATTTACAAAGAAATTTAGAAAAATAATTGCAAGAGTTTTGGCTATTTAAGAATGTGTTTTCTATCTTTAAACTCAATTAAGAGGGGTATTTATAGCCTTAAACGCCCAAAACTAGCTGTTGGGAATAGTTTAAAAAGGGTTTCCAGTGGATAGTTGACTTTTTGAAGAAATCATGATTACCGTTGAATCGCGGGGGCGGAATCTATGTCATGGGTCCAAAATTTGAAAAGTTGTTGAACGGCAACTTTGTCTTGGGATCAATCGACGCTCGCGAGAGCAAAATTATTTTTACGGGCGTGACAAACTTGAGTTGATAAGGCTATGCTTACCGATTCTTTGGTCACCGTTTCACGTGGGTGAAATCATTTATCGCGGTTGCGATATACCTGGCCACGAAGGCTATCTTCCTTTCACGTGTACATATAGAAATAGAAGTTTGAGCACTATCCAAGAGACTTTATCGCGGGTGCGATGAACAATTCCGCGAGGGCAATTGTGTTCTAAAAAGAAACTAAAGTTTTAGCACTATCTTTAACACTTTGTCACAGGGGCGATGACTGAAATCGCGAGGGTGAATGTGTTCCAAAAAGAAAAAGAAGTTTTAGCACTATCTGGGACACTTTATTGCAGCTGTGAATTTCTTCATCGCGAGGGCGAAATAAGGTCGGGGTGGCGATTGTAGTTTCGCGGCCGTGATTTATAGGTCTGAAACATTTTCATCATGTCAACTTGATTTTAATCAATCCTAGACACTTGGGAACTTTGTCAAACATATAATTAAGGTTGTTAAGCTCACAATAAGATAGATTGAATGTGCTTAGGCCAACATTAAATTTCTTTAATTGTCAAGGCTGGCGCTGTCTGTTGGTTGATGTTAAGCCAATATACCCTTTGTTTGTTAAACAGTTCTATACTAACTTCGCTTTCAATCACAACAATCATACTCTTAGATCTTTTATTAAGGGTCGAGACATCATTCTAGATGAATCTGCCCTAGCAAAAATCTTGAATATTCCCTATGATGGATGGAGGGTTTAGTCTTTGTCAAATTGGTCTTTTCTTCCACTTTCCCCTATAGAACAAACTAGGATTGTCATGCTTGATGGCTCCATTCAATCTCACTACATCCCATTTATTGATCAACTCCCACCTCTCTCAAGAGTCATTCATCAATTGTGTTTCTATAATGTTTTTCCAAGAGATTCTTGGTATTTCAACATAACAGAATCGAACATGTTCTTCATCTCCATGATGTTGTCCAAAAAACCAATGAATCTTACTAGATCTATGTTGTCTTACATGTCTATTATTGTCCAGAAAGATCTTTCACTGCCATATGGTGGCATTCTGACAAGTGTGTTTGAACACTTTGGAGTTGATTTGGATTGTATTGAATATGTTTTTAGAACACCATATCCAGCTCAACACTTGATCACTTAAACTTGAAAATTTTAGAATAGCAGACTCCTAGTGAATCTAAGGGAAAATAACCCATGGAATCATTTGAGACAATGGGAGGTTAGGAAGTTAATCCATGGTCTAATGTTGGTTTAGAAGATTTGAATCCTCCGCTCATTCAACAAGGTGCTCAGTCTTTCAATGCTCCATCACTTGAAAGCATTTATGCTATGTTGTGAGAAAATAACTCTCTTTTGGAAAACATGGAAAGAAATTTGTTATTCCTCCAAGAACAATAGGCCCAGATCTCTCAATCTTTAACAAATTTAGTGGTTGTCTTGGCCAATTTGTTTTCACCTCCATCTTAGTCATTTGTTGTATGATTTTATGTTTTGTTGCCATGTCATGAATGAATTATTTCTTTTAGATTGCCAGAGTGATAGCACAACTTTCTCATCCTATATCACATGAGACTACAAATTGAACAAGATGCATTTTTAGCAGGGAAGATCCATATAATGTCATTCTGATTTGAGAAAGTTAAAATTTTACTTAGCTGAACATGTTTTAAATGGTATTGACCTGAAGCATACCACATGATCATATTAAGTCTGAATACAGCTTTTGTTTCCCTGATTATCATTTGTCAATGACATTTCTTAAATTTATGTTTTTCCCCATCATCAGACTCCATTATCAAGAGGTAAGGTGCAATTAAAATTGTGAGGCTTGATTCATTTGTGTTTTGCATCAGATAGTGAGATTCTGTTCATCTCTGCCTTCAGGTTTGATTAATTTATGTCAGTAAACTTGGTTATCAGGTGGTTTGATTCATTTGTGTCAGTAAGCTTTGTTATGAAGTAATGAGGTTTGATTCCCTTATGCTCTATGTTAACAAACTGCATAGTGCGATTTAGTCCATCTCTGCTTTCAGGTTTAATTCATTTGAGTCATCTATGTCTTGTGTTAACAAATTTAATTATCTAGTGAAGTTTGATTCGTCTACATTCCATATGCCTTTTATTTTCAAGAGGTGAAATTTGATCCATCTATGTTTCTTATCAGCAAATTTAATTTCATATTTCCACTATCAAATAATGGGGTTTCATTGTCTCATCCTCAACGTCTTAAGTCCATAGGTGTTCTGTATTCATGATTTTCTGCATTCATCCTTGCATGTAAGTTGAATTTTAACATCACACTCCCAAAAGAATGTAAACCATATGTGTTTTCTGACAGTCCAAGTTAAACTGTACATTTTCTGGACTCTATTTTGAGAAATCCAAATAAAAAAAAGAAGGAAAGATATAAGTATATACTAATAGTAATAATAATGATAATAATAATAATAATAAATAAAAAAGAAAAAAATAAAAATAATAATAATAAAAATACTAATAAGAAATAAAAATATATGAGAAGAAAATGAGAAGAAAATAAAATGAGAAGAAAATGAGAGAAAATAAGAAAAACAAATGAGAAATAAATGGGAGGAAAGAAGAAGAAAAGGAGAAGAAATAGGAAATAAATAAGAGAAAAAATCTAGAAGTAATCAGAAGCAGTTTTGGTTGAAGATCATTACCAGAATGATTTTGCTAAAGATATAATTCATCAGAAGTAATTTTTGGTGAAGACACCAATACCAGAATGGTTTTGTTGAAGACATTAGATGCCAGAAGCAGTTTAGCTGAAGATATGAGAAATCAGAAATAATTTTTGGTGAAGACACCTTTACCATAATACTTTTGCTAAAGACATTAGATTTCAGAAGCAGTTTCGTTGAAGATATTAGATGTCAGAAGCAATTTCGTTGAAGACATTAGAAGTCAGAAGCAGTTTTACTGAAGATATGAGAGATCAGAAGCAATTTTTAGAAGTAATTGTTAGAGGCTTTCACGCCAAACCTCTCTAGAGATGGCTTCCAAGCATCTCCAAAAAACTCGAGCTGTATCCTTTGCTAGTATCCTAAATTGTTTGTTTGGTTTGCTTTAATGCTTTATCGTCGCTTATTCATATTATTGCTAACATTGCTAAACTACGACAAATTGGGGGCAACTATAGACACTTGATTTTTGGATACATGTCATGGAAGTGGCTCGGGGTGCCCAATGATTAAAACGGTCCAGTATAGGACCACTCTCAATACCAATTCCTTGATTTGAAAGCAAAGAATAGAAAAAAATAATAATAAACTACTTCGGTTAAAATCAAACTAACATTTCATGTTTTCTTTGAATCTTTTGAGTTTTCAAAATGTTTCCATGGTTTTCGACATTGTTTTTCAAATGAAAATGTTTTCTAAAGTTGCATAGTTTTCATCCTCAAACTTAATTTCAAAACCGATAAGTGTTTTGCGTTCATGAAGTGAAAATGCAGTCCAATACCTAAAGTTTATATTGTAAGGGGCATAACTTTTGCCAAAAAACTCCAAATCACCCAAAATTTGAGACTATTTCATAGATCAAGAAGAGCTCTACAATTTTGTATTTCATAAAAATTTTCCAATTCGGCTGTCTTGGGGCTCAAAATCACAAAACCATTTTGGTACTCATGAATAGCCGATCGGCTGTTCATGAAGGACCGATCGGCTGATCATGAAGAGCCAATCAATTCACCAAAGAGCCGATCGGTTCTGTACTCTACAGAACATGAAATTCACATTTTATGCAATTTGTGAGCCCAACTCACCATAAAATCAATTGGCATCATTTGTGTCTGCCATTTATGATAGAATACTGTCAATTTTGTCCCCCATATTCATTTTTCATCATTAAAGTTTCATAAATAACCAATTTTTGAGGAATTTTTAAGAAAATCAAGGAGGGGGTTTTAAGCAAAATACAACCCTAATGCTCCCCCTATAAATTCATCATCTTCTCATCTAATGAGGAGGGTAGAGAGTGTTATTTTCTAGAAAAACACAATAATCTTTCATACTCTTTGAATTTTTTTTGAGAAAATTAAAAAAATAAACACATAAGAAAACTAAGTTTTCTTCAGGCTTTCTAAGCTCTTGATCTTCAATTCTTTGCTAGAATTCAATCTTGAAGGGTATAATACCACAATTTCTGAGGGCACACCATGCATCCATGACTAAAGAACACCAATCTTGATTTTCTTCTTTTAAATTGTCTTATTTATTTTCCATGTTTATTACTTGATTTCTATTTTATTAATTATGTCAGTTTGATCTTTATGATTTATTGTTTATATTTATTGTTTTAATCATTATTATATATTTCTAACATAATTTGCATGACTAAGATAGTTAAATTGCATAGGTAAAGTTGTTTTGTGTTATTATTTACTTATATAACTTAGTTTATAATTTTTAATTTTTATTAATAATTTTCATATAATTCGTATGTTATGATGTAATATTCATTTGATTTAGTATAGTATTACATATACTGTGATGATTGGACAATTTCCATGGCCTATTAACCAATTTTCTGATTTTACAGTAGTTAAAAAATTTTGTGCAGAAACCCGATCCAAAGCCGACCGGTCCTTCATGGACAACCGGCCGGTTGAGCTCCATAACCGATTGGTCCTTCATACTTGACCAATCGGTCCTTCAGTCTAGAATCTAAAATACTCATTTTTAGTTAACTAGGGTTCAATTGGATTGATTAATTAACTCAATAATTATTAAAATCAATTTAGAAACTCATTTCTCCTTTCCTTTCTTTAGGATTTACTTTGTGGTATTTATTTTATATTTATTTTGTAAGTTGTAATATTTATTTTTGTACCTTTATTTTGTATTTGTGTTATTATTTTATCAAATATTTGCATGATTTAGGACTAATTAACATTAATAATTAAAGTTGGTAATTTTAGATAAAATTGGTACAAAATCATTTCCCCTTCCATTTCTTTAAGGTTGAATGTATTATATTTATTTTTAGGTTTTATTAATCATTTTGAATTATTTTTGTATTCCATTCAAGATCCATTTTTATTAGATTTAATTAATTAATGTGCAAACTTTAATCAAATAACTAGGAAATAAAATATGAAAAGATTCATTTTTTATTATATTTTGCAAGTAATAAATTAGGAATAAATATTTGGTAATAAATTGTGAATAAAATAAGTAGAAAATAATATTTTGGTATACTTTCCATGTAATTAATTAGGACTTAATGTTAAAAATGGGTTAGAAACAATTAGGGATCATTTTTCATTGTTAAATCTATTGTGAATTTGTGTGCAATTTAATTGTATTTGTTGTTATACGCTTTCTTTTATTTATTGCTTGTTAAAATAAGGAATTAATAATTTCACTCAGTAATTAAATAATAAAATGCGCTTTATGGGATGCTTATTCTGAACCTAGAATCGTCTAGGTGATGACGATAAGTACTCTTTTAAAGGGGATCGAGTCGTTCATCACATTATAAAGGGCGATCCTCAACCAACTCGAGTGGCGACTCCTCATTCTCTGCTATGCCTTAACAAGGCTAATGCGTGTTCCCTAACTTTAAATAGTAGCAGTGTCGTGGTCGCTAGAGCCTGGGCGCTTAGGCTGAAAACCCCTCCGTCCACAAGCAAGGTCTTTCTGAGTTAGGGTAGAAAGTGGATTTATCATGCCGATATCCCTCTTCCTACAAATTGTCAAAGACAGGTGCCTACGATCAAGATTGAAATACCAAGAGGGGGGTGAATTGGTGCAGAATTAAAAATTTTAGAAAGAGTTAAGATGAAGTAGAATGAACACCAAAGGATTTTATAGTGATTCAGACCTAACTTGTCCTACATCCACTCTCCCAAAGACCTCTTTGAGGTTCCACTAAACCACAATGGTTACACAAGGGATTTCAAGGCTATCCCAAACCTTTACAATTAGTTTTACAAATGGCTAACTCACCAAACCAACCCTAGTGTTTCCCTAACTCACAAAGATTAACACTAATACAATGGATAGCTAATTCACTCAACCCAAGCAACAAATGCTCTAGAGTTCTAGCTACCCAAAACCAAACAAGAATTTAATTACAAAGATGAGAAATAAATTTATAAGAGTTTGGCTATCAAAGAATTCGTGTCCTTAGTTAAGGGACATTTATGAAGGGTATTTATAGCCAAAATACCCAAAACTGGCTGGTAGAAACAACCCCATAAGTGCCTCTAACATCTAGTTGCTTTTGCATTAAATGCACTGAAAACTATCAGATCGTGGGCGTGGTACAAGGTCTCGGGGGCGCAATCTTCAAAAAGCTTCTTCAATGGCTAGTTTCTTCAAAGATCTTTTCTGAAGTCGCGGGGGCGATATTCTCCATCACAGGCACGATATAACGATCCATAGAATCCCTTAAGAATGGCTTCTAGTTTGATTAAATCGCTGGTGTGTTTTAATATGTCGCGGGTGCGATCTTAGTGACTAGAGAATCCTTCAAAAGCAGTCTCTTATACCATCAAATTGCGGCTGTGATTTGACTCATCGCAAGCACGATCCAAGGATCCAGAACCTTCTAAGATTTGACCCAAAGTATATCCTTTGTCCTGGGCGCGATTTGAATGTCGCGGGAGTGATATGTCAACAATCGAGGGGACGATTCCAGTATCACAGGCGTGATATAATGCCACGTACACGATTTGCCTGATCACGGGCTCGATTTACAGGATTCTTCCAAAACTAGAGTTTTTCTTTATAAAAGGCAACATACACACTTGGCAACTTAGTCATAGATAAAAGGTTGTTAAATTCAAAATAAGATGGATTGATGCCACTAAGGTCAACAACCTCCCCCTTTTTGAGTTTGACAACCAAAATAAGTACTAAGTTCAAAAACTAAAAAAAATGGGGTTAAGTGTGTGAGATGATGGAATTGCTCTCCCTCAACTTGTGTAAGGTTTTGAAATAACATAAAGGTTTTGAAATAACATAAAACAAGGAGATTTCTCCCCCTTTGTCAACTCAAAAGCACAATATGAGAAATAACATAAAAGGAGCAATAATTAAATAAAAGGATATTCATTGAGAATTAAGCTTTATTCATTACAAGAGTTATGAATGACTACAAAAAAACATAAAAAAAGATAATGAATATGAATATGATGGAAACAAAGAGATAAAATGAAAAAAAATGCAAATGTGAATGATATGCAAGAGATGAAGAAGCCTAAGATGGACATAAGACACACTAAGGCCAAGTAGGTCTAGAAATCCTCATGATCACAAGGGTCCATCCCAAGCTTGGTGTGAATGGCTTGAAGGTCTTGATGGAGAGAGGTTAAATCTTTATCTTGGTCATCCATTCAAACCTCAAGCTTCTTATTAAATGCCTCTTGGGCTTCAAGCTTGTCCTCAATCCTCTTAAGAGAGGCTAGGATGTCCATGAGGGTGGATTGAGAGGTCTCTTCTTGTCTCAAGTCCCTAATCTGAATGGAGGGAATGGGAATGTCTTCACCATAAGGAATTCCTTCCCCTTCTCGCTCTTGGATAGCCCTCGATTCTTCTTCTCTTGCCTTTTCTCTTGCTTCCCTCTCTTCTCTTGCTTTGTCCTCCCTCTCCTTTAGTCTAGCCTCCTTTTCCTCATCAATTACACCACCCAAATAGAGATAGGTTCCATCTTGTTGCTTCCTCACTATGTTGACCTTCTTGACAAAGTAGTCAAGGTCCATGATGCCCAAATCCACTGAGAATCCATGGGAAAGAGGGTAGGCTTGGGGTTTGGAGCAGTAAAAGTGAAGAAAATAGGAAATGTAAGTGATAAAAGATCCAATCATAATTGCACTTGTTTTGGAATTTTGGAGGTGAAGAAGATGGTCAATGAAGAAAAAGGCGGCTTGAATGGGTTCCTCTTTAACAGCACAATGAAGGAAAAGCAAGTCTTTTTGGGATATATTGTTGTTGCCCTCCCTCTTAGAAAAAACAGAGTTGACAATTGCCTTGCGAAGGATGAATAGGGCAAGTGTTTTAAGGCTCTTGGCTTAAGAATGGGAAGCCCAAAGCTTTGAAGTGCAAGCTATTTCTCTCCAAAACTCTGGAATGTCCATGGAGGATTCATTGAAGGTGGCTATCCCAGTTGAAGAGAAGCCAAAGCATTCATCCATCTGTTGCTTCTTCATAGTTAGCTTTCTTCCAAATAACTTGAAGCTCATCCCATAGTACCCTAAATCCCCTCCCAACTTCTTATTTACCACCAAGGAAGAGAGGAATTCATAGGTCAGGTTCTTGTAGCCAAGGTAGATAGGCCTTGTAAACTTGAGAAAGGATAGGTTCTTGAGGAGTTGTAGAACTTCATCCCTAACCCCTAACATCCCAACTAAGGCACTTCCAAGGGTTCTTGTCTCAGCAAATTCCCTTCCCATTATGGTTCTGCATCTAACCTTTTCTTCAATGGTTAGAGTCTCAAACATAGCTTCCATAGGATATGAAGAAGTAGGGGCTGTTTGCTGTTAAGTTTGAGGTTGTTGTTAAGGAATGGAGGGAGCAGAGCCTGGTTCTTGAATGGAGATACCAGTTCTATGCCTTTTTGGGTGAGGAGGAGGTGATTCTTGGGCTTTTTCCTTTCCTTTTTGGCTCCTAGTTTGTCTTTTATCCATGATATATGTATAAAAGCAAATTATGCACAATAAAATTGAATTTCAAAGCACCAAAGAGGGAGGAGTAGAAGAGAAAATGTCCTAAAAGCTTTGAAATTGATAAAAAGAGGTTGTAAACCCTTTCATAGATGCAATGGGGGTATATATAGGCATGTTGCAACACTAGGGGACTTGAAAATCTCAGAAAATTGCCTAACTAGCAGTTTTCCAACGGCTAGTAACGGCTAGAAAATTTGAAAATCTGTGTCAGTCGTGGGCAGGATATAGGAGATTGTGGCCGTGAGCTTTTAAAATATTAGTAATGGTAAAAAAAATTTGAAATTTCACAGACACGATAGCATATATCACGCCCGTGATTTTGATGAAATGAACTTTAGGAAAACTGATTTTTCTGGACATAATATCGCAAGTGTGACCATGCTGGTCGCGTCCGCGATGTTGAATTATATAGTATTTTATGAAAATCATTTTAGGTCATGGCAGATCACACCCACGATTAAAGAAATAGAGAAAATAGTTGGAAATCAGTAATGTCACGTCCGCGATTGGGGAGGTCAAGTCTGTGAATTATGAGTTGAAAACTTTTTAAAAGGTTTTAAGATTTAAAAACAATTTTCCAAGCTTCAAGGTGTTCCAAACTTGTTGTGTGACTTAGATTTACTCCCTTAAATTTATGAGAAGCAAGATCAAGGAGCAAAACCATGTCTATTGCATATAAATGGAGGGATTACAAAGCAAAAACATGAAAAATAAAGGGTGCTTCCATCTAGCATCCCTAACTCACTCTTAATGAAGTTCATACATTCTTCATTGAGAGATTTTATGAAAATATCAGCCAATTGGTTAGTAGTATCAATAAATTCTAATACTACATCACCTTTTTGCACATGATCTCTAAGGAAATGATGTCTAACGTCTATGTGCTTGCTCCTAGCGTGTTGGATGGGGTTCTTTGAGAGATTAATGGCACTAGTGTTGTCACATTTGATGGGAATGTAACCAACATCTAGACCAAAGTCTCTCAATTGTTGTTTCTTCCACAAGACTTGTGATCCACAACAACCCACTGCTACATATTCGGCTTCGGTGGTTGACAAAGCAACACTAACTTGTTTCTTCGAACACCAAGAAACTAAGCAAGTGCCAAGTAGTTGACAAGTACCAGAGGTACTTTTCCTATCCATCAACTACTGGCATAATCCGAATCCGAGTATGCAACTAAATTAAAAGCAACACTCCTAGGATACCATAGCCCTAAATGCATAGTGCCATGAAAATATTTCAAAATCCTTTTGACCACATGCATATGAGACTCTTTAGGACATGATTGAAAACGTGCACATAAGCATGTAGCATACATAATATCGGGTCTAGATGAAGTTAAGTAAAGAAGTGAACTAATCATACCTCTATACTTTTTCTCATTTACACATTTACCTTTTTCATCCTTGTCCAACTTTATTGTAGTGCTCATTGGAGTTTTGCTAGCTTTGCATCCTTCCATTCCAAACCGTTCAAGAAGTTCTTTGGTGTATTTGGCTTGGTTAATGAAGATGCCATCTTTTCCTTGCTTGATTTGCAATCCCAAGAAGAATTTGAGCTTTCCCATCATGCTCATCTCAAATTCCCTAGTCACACACTTAGCAAATTCCTTGCACAAACTCTCATTAATAGCACCAAATATGATATCATCAACATAAATTTGGACAATGAGTATGTCATGCTTATGTCTTTTTATGAAGAGAGTAATATCAACCTTCCCTTTTGTAAAACCATTTTCACAAAGAAAATTACTAAGCCTTTCATACCAAGCCTTAGGAGCTTGTTTTAATCCATATAAGGCCTTAGTAAGTTTGAAAACTTGCTTTGGAAAATCAAAATTTTCAAAACTAGGAGGTTGTTCAACATATACTTCCTCTTCAATGAAACCATTTAAAAAAGTACTTTTGACATCCATTTGAAACAATTTAAAATCCTTGAAAGATCCAAATGCTAGAAGAATTCTAATGGCTTCTAATCATGCAACGGGTGCAAAGGTCTCACCATAATCAATGCCTTCCTCTTGGTTGTACCCTTTTGCAACCAATCGGGCATTGTTCCTAGTGACTTGACCTTGCTCATCCAATTTATTCCTAAAAACCCATTTAGTACCAATAATTGGATGATCCTTAGGTCTAGGCACTAAGTCCTAAACCTTATTCCTCTCAAATTGATTGAGTTCCTCTTGCATAGCAAGTACCTAACTCTCCTTATTGAGGGCCTCATTAACATTGTTAAGCTCAATTTGAGATAGGAAAGCAAGATTAGAATCTAAGAGCTTAAGTTGGTTTTGAGTACTTACACCCTTAGATGTCTCACCAATGATATTGTCCTTAGGATGATCTTTAGAGAAGGTCCATGCTCTTGGGAGATCTCCATGCACTTGTTGGTGATCCACATGTGCTTGATCATCATTATCCCCGTCCCATGCATGTTGTTCTTGTGGTTCCATGTCCTTGTCAAGCTCCTTTGAACTTTGAGATGCATTTTCTATTATGTTAATCTCTTCAAGTCCAC
The DNA here is from genome assembly GCA_948193215.1 of Bocquillonia castaneifolia. Classification (NCBI taxonomy): domain Eukaryota; kingdom Viridiplantae; phylum Streptophyta; class Magnoliopsida; order Malpighiales; family Euphorbiaceae; genus Bocquillonia; species Bocquillonia castaneifolia. The sequence continues at coordinate 18,754 of CANYLF012872420.1, forward strand.
CTACAACATCATCACAAGAAACACTACCTTTCATAAGATCAAGTTTACTAGTTTCATCAAAGGTAACATGCATGGATTCTTCAACAAGTAGAGTTCTTTTATTAAAGACTCTATAAGCTTTGCTTGAAGTGGAATGGCCTAAAAATACTCCCACATCCTTTTTGGATGCAAATTTCCCAATATAGCCCTTGGTATTTAAAATGTAACACTTACAACCAAATACTCTAAAATATGAGATGTTGGGTGCTTTGCCTTTCCATAACTCAAAAGGGGTTTTGTTTAAAATAGGTCTTTTCAAAACACGGTTTGAAATGTAACATGATGTGTTGATGGCTTCGGCCCAAAAGTAAGAGGGTAATGAATACTCATTAAGCATAGTTCTTGCCATCTCAATCAAGGTACAATTTTTTCTTTCAACAATACCATTTTGTTAAGGAGTTCTTAGACATAAAAAAATTGTGAGAAATTCCTCTTTTAGAACAAAAATTTTCAAAATCCTCATTTTCAAATTCTTTTCCATGATTACTCCTCAAAGAAGTTATAAAATACCCTTTTTCATTTTGAACACGTTTTGCAAAAGATTTGAAAGCTTCAAAAGCATCACTTTTATGAGTAAGAAAAGCAACCCAACAAAATCTAGAGTAGTCATCAACAATGACATAGGT
>CANYLF012872430.1:0-10191 GCA_948193215.1 Bocquillonia castaneifolia
TTCTTTTGAACTTAGCTTTTCAATTCAATTCTTTTCATTCTTTTTTTTTTACATTTTTTTTTCACTTGAGCGCATTTAAAACATTTTCACCTTTGGCAATTACTTTCATGGAATACTCACATCAAAGACTATCTTCACAAATCAATTAAGAACAAAGAGTTACAGTAAATGCACTTACGGGTTAGAAAAACGGAAAATGAAAGAATGGCTCAATTCAGCTCAAAATTGTGGCAAATTAATAAAATAAGAAAAAGGGAAAATTAAGGCTCAACTTGGCTTACTAGTGGTAAACAAGGTAGTTCATTTGACCAGAAGTTAAACCTAACTGCCCTTATCACTTTCATATTTCCAATAAAATCATGTGAATTCCAAATGCATACCAAGGCAAGTTCTAATGAATTCTCACCAAGCAAGATTCACTCAACAACAAAAATAGGAGCATACAAATGATATATGCTTAAATAAGCTCAACAGCTCACAAGGGTTAAGTACAATATTGAGAATCTAGCATATAATTGAAACTCACAATCAATTAATCACACTAAAACTTGGAAATAGAAAGCTCAAAGTTTAATACTAACTTCAACCAAGCAATTATCTAAAATTTTGAACCAAAAAATTATCATCACAATTAAAGCACTAATTGCAACAATTTTGAACAAATAACTCAATTAAAATAAGTATCAACTCAATATGCTTAATCACAAACATAAAGCAAAACAAAACACAATTAAGCATAAGAAATTTTGAAAAAATTAACCACAAAAATTAGAAGTAGCCAATAATTCCCTCCCCCACACTTGAATGAAACATTGGCTTCAATGTTAAATTAACAAAAATTAAAACCAAAAAAGGGGGATAAGGAAACTTCCCTGAATAGAGGCTACATCAAATCACTAAACCAAGAGTTGGGGTCTAGAAAACCAAACGAAAAAAACCTAAAGAAAACCAAAGAAAACACCATAAAAATAAATGAAGAAAATCCTAGATAAGAAAAAAATTAAATTAAATTAAAAAAAACGTTGGGTTGCCTCCTAACAAGCGCTTAATTTAACGTCTTTAGCTAGACGTACTTCCCTTTTTATTAAGGATACAACCGAACATGCGGAAGTGTTCTTGGAAGCATCTTCCATTACTTCTCCCTTCTAGTCTCCCTTATGCCTAGATAGTAAAGAGCATATTCTACAAAAACAATCCTTGGATCAATGATTACATCAAGAATGTATGATTCTTTTTATAGGTTCTTAGACAGTATACTCTTTATCACAAGATCTTCATAGATGATGGTGACGGGTGGAGGTGCATAGACTTTATCACTTGAATCCTCAACATTAATTTCATCTTTGTCATCCTCATCTTCAAGAATTGCACAAGTTTCCTCATGAACATGAAAGTTGGATTCTTGCAAATCGTCCTCCTTGTCTATATCTTGAAATTAGTGTTGAACTTTAAGGACTTGCTCATCATCCTCTTCCATGGACTCAATATCTTCTCCATTACACCCGTTAGAAGTCCAAGGAGAATATGTTTGTGGAGTTGCATAATATATCGGGCATTCACTCGAATGATGCCCCCTTTCTACACCATAAACACTTCTTTGTATACCGAGGTTGTGGAGGTGTAAACTTGATTGAACATTCATATGAACGGTATCCCCCTCTAGACCACCTATAAATTAAAGGTGTAGGTTATGGGGGTGAAAGATTAATCCAACATTCACTCGAAAGGTGTCCCGCTCCACACCACATACAAGGTTTAGGTTGTGGAGGTGTGAAATTAATTGAACATTCACTCAAAAGGTGTGGCCCTCTACACCATATACAAACCTGAAAAGAAAATGGAGGAGAATTAAATTGTGCATGTTCATCATCATAAAAAGAATCTTGTGCATTATAGCTCACAAATTGGTTCGAATATTCAATATGATAATTCATAATAAATCACGAACAACAAAACAAATAAATTTTTTTCCTTTTAATTTTTACCAAACAAACAAACAAACAACTTAAACAAAACAAACAACACATAAACAAATAAAAACGTAATAAACAAAAATTTATAAAAAAAATTACCAAACAAAATTAATCAACAATGAAATCACAAAATAAAAACAATACGTAACAAAGATATTACATGCACAATACTAAAACTTAACAAAAGAAAAAAAATAAGCACGTGAAAATAAATTAAAAAAAACACAAAACAATTGACAAACAAAAAAAACATAATCAAAAAATAATTAATTCTGTTGTCCCCGGCAACGGCGCCAAAAACTTGACAACTCCTGCAAGTGCACGGAATAGTTGTAGTAGTAAACTCAGAGTATGAGGTTGAATCCACAGGGACAATCGATTAACTACTTTTCGATTAAGTTTCACAAACAAACAATTAAAGTAAAAATGAATAACCTTGATTTGATTTTGAAATACTTTTAAACCTAAATTAACAAGAAAATAAATGCAAACAAATAAATTAACAATTAAAAAGAAAATTTAAATAGATAACACAAACACAATAAAACAAACACTAGAGTTCAGGATTTCATCTAGATGGGTAACTTAATTATCAATCAAATTCATTTAAGCAAGACTTTTCAAAAGTATTTTATTCCTCCGTCAAGGTAGAAAAATGTATTCAATTAAACTAAATTGCTAATCTATCGATGCAATTCTAAAAATTAATCAAACCTAGTAAGCAAACCTTTAAATCAAGTTTAGGTTAACTGTCGTGTCTGTATTAACATCTAAACAAGCTCAATTTTCAAATCCGATTTATAACAATCCGGCGATTCAATTATAAATTCTAAGAACATACATCTAGGTGATCAATCAAGAAATATGTCATGAAGTTCTTGGAAATTGAATTAAATGAAGAAAACAAGAAAAACTACATTGAAATAGTTAATCAAAACATTGATAATCATATCACCCCCTACTAGATTACATCCATCCCTCTAGTAGGAGATTTAGTTCCAAAACATAATAAAAACAAACAAACAAATAATAATAACAAACATAAACATAATTAAAAGATAGATAGATTCAAGGAAAGGAAAACTTAGTTTTGAAAGATGAAATAAAGCTTCAATCTCCTACAATCCATGCAAATCAATCTTGAATCCATGAACAATGGTGTTTACTAAGCAAAAGAAAACCAACTAAAGTTGTGGCTAATGATGAAAAAGTCCTATTTATAGTGTAGCACTTAAAAACCTTAAAAATACCTAAAAGAACTAAGAAAATCGTGAAAACCCAGTTTAGAAACTAAAAAACACGTGAAACATGTGCAGACCGGACCGGATCCGGTCTGCTCCTGGTCAGACCGGATTGGATCCGGTCTACTCTTAACAATCTACCCTTCTTCTCCTCATAAACAGCAACCCAAAAGCAGACCGAATCCAATCCGGTCTGAGATTGGTCAGACCGGATCCAATCCAGTATGCTCTTCACTCTCTATTCGAACTTGTACGAAGCATATCTCAGTTGTTCAAACTCCAAATTAAGAAATTCTTGAGCCTAAACTAAAGTTCAAGATGTCTACATTAATTTCTGTGTTTTGACATTTTCCTAATTCTATCCCTTTCTTGCCCAAAATACCCTTGATATTTCTGTGCTACGTTTGAGACAGCTTTCAAAGCACTTTCTAGAGTTTAACTTGCATCTCCTTTGTTCTAGCACCAATTGAGCTGATTCTTGTTGCTAATGAAATTAAATTCAATACCCTTATGATCTGGAGCTTTTCAACTTAAAAGTCTTTCCACATCCAATGCTACACACTCCCAAAGTTGGCTGATTCTCGAAACCGTAAACTAGCTCCTTTAAGCTCTAAACCTCAAGTGTTGCCTTTAACTTCTAAAACTTCAAAGCACCATACCTACAATGATTTCACACCAAACCAAGTATAAATCACCTTTGAAAACATAGTAACCGTGAAGAAATTAAATTGAAACTTGTATGAAGCAAAGATAAAGGAATTACACGATTTATGCTCTAAATGAACTCAAATTCCCCTAATATTGTAAGTTAACAATAAATAACAAATATAGATGCTAAAACCACTCAAGTGTATAAGGAATGGAATTAAAAACCACTAAAACGTATAGAATAAAACTCGGTTATCAAGGGGGAGTTATCAAAAAGGAGTCTACCTACACTCTTCACCTTTCGGATTACCCATGATTGGCATTTGTCATAATACAATTCATTAGAGACAATTTTTGCATCATGGAAACAACTCTCTATGTGAAGAACAAGAAAGAATTTATTGATGGTAGTTTGTCGTAACCAAATTCGACCTCATCGAATTTAGTCAGTGGAAAATGAATGATGTGATGGTGAAGGCTTGGATAAGAAAATCCTTAGCCAAAGATGTACAAGAAAGCATCATGTACACTGAAATTGCATGTGAAATCCGGTTGGAACTCAACGAGAGATATGGACAAAGCAATGCCCCTCGTCTGTATAAAATCAAAAAGGAGTTTTCAAACCTAATCCAAGATAAGAACCAACCTTTCATACAATATTACATAAAGTTTAAAACTTTATGGCAAGAGTTACAGGTTTGTGATCCTTTACCCCACTATAAGTGTGAAGCCACAAAGGGGCTTCAACAAAGGTGTGAAACAGAAAAAAAAAAACCATCAATTTTTGCTTGGATTAAACAATAATTTTGAATGTTTAAGATCCAATATGTTATCAATGGATTCAATCCCATCACTAAGAAAAATATTTTCTCTAGACTTGTAAGAAGAACAACAATCCTCTATAAAAAAAAAAGGGAGGACAATCCAATCTAACTCTAGAAGGTGAAACTTTTGCAGTACAAGCCGATGAGAAAAGTCATGCAAATAAAAGCTAAAAAGGGTGTGCGCAGTATGGGAAGGATGGACATTTCAAGGAAGAATGTTTTGAGTTGAAAGGGTATCCACCTAATTGGAGAAATAGCCAACAAGGTCGTAAAGCCAACAACAAGGGCAATTATGGACCTGGTAGAGGAAATTCTGGATTGAACAGAAGAAATTTTGGCCAACGACAGGGATATGGTGACATGGTTATGGGTGACTGGCAGTCCACGAATTTTGATGAGTCCACCTGCAAATCAAACCCATGTTAATGAACACTTAGCAAGTTTTGCAGGTAAGTGCACTTTAGTAAGCTATCCATGGATAATAGACACTGGTGTTTTGGACCATATGGTTGGAAGTGAGAAAGAAATGAACAACTTCAAACCTATTTTTTCTTATCCACCTGTTAAAATACTTGATGGTTATAGTCTTAAGGTAACACAAATTGGTACAACTCATATTGCATCAAAAATTCAATTAAAAAAATATTATTTGTGTTCCTGGTTTCAAATGCAATCTTCTTTCAGTTGCTTAAGCCACACAAAACATGAATTTTTCAATAACTTTCTTTCCAAATATTTTTACTTTTCAGGACTTGAACATGGGGATGCTGATAGGAACATGTAAGCTTTGAGATGGTGTCTACCTAATTGAAGAAAATCATGGAATAGCAATTCGAAGTGGTTTATAACCATATTATTTTTTGTGGCATATGTGTCTAGGTCATTTTCCTTTCAAAAAACTGAATTTAATTCCTAATGTTTCTTTGTCCGATGATGTTCATGAAGTTTGTGATGCTTGTCCTAAAGAAAAATAAACTCGTTTGCCTTTCTCGATTAATAAAAAAATGAAGTGTTGAATGTTTTTCTCTTATACGTGTTTGTTAGCCTAATTGGGCATTTAATTCCTTGTTTTGATGTTGATTAATGTCCTAAGTCAATATAATTAACTAATGGTTTATTAAGCATATTTCAAGTTTTGTTTAAGATTTTCAAAGCTGCAACGATCATTACAATTGCTAGCAACGATCGTTGTAACTGCAACGATCATGGTGCTAGCCTACAATGATGGTTATAAAAGGCACAAAATTGGCCAAAAGATATAGTAAGTTACACGAGCAACGAACCTTTGCAACGAGCTCTTGTAATAATCAGTGTGCCCATCCACAATGATCATTGCACTTTCATAACGAGTCATGGATTTTCAAGCAACCAAACTAAAGAGCATTTGCAATGAGCCATTACAGTTGTAACGATCATTGCCATCCAACTGCAACAATCATTATGAGTACTATAACGATCATTGCTGATGTGGCAGCTGCATTTATTGCGTAAATTTAAAGCTTTCAAAAGTGGGTAAATGGCTAGTTTTGCATTAAATGCACCCCAACGGTCTGGAAACTTATTGGGAATATAAAAGCTTAACTCTAACTTATTTGTAAGGTAATTAACAAGTCCTTGAGCATTAATTACTTATAATCCTTTGATATTGAGTTAGGAACCCTAACACTCTTTATTATTCATTTATTGTTGATTGTTGAGCATTTATTGCTCTTAGGAAATCCTGTAAAACTAGCTTTTTGTGAGTGAGGTTTAGGATTTCATTTTTTGAATGGTTTAAGTGTTATCCTAAGATTAAAATACTTGTGTCAAGGGTTTCTAGTGAGAGAAAAACTTGGGTTTAAGTTTGTGGGGTTAGCCTAAGTTAAAACCACATTGTATGGTTTAGAGCGAGCCATAAAACTCTTGTAATCATTTATTTGATTTGTGGAACACCCAATTGGAGATTGGGGAGTGTATGTAGGGATTGGTTAGAATCCCGAACCATTATAAATTACTTTGTTGTGGGTGAATGCTTTGAAGTTTTTTTTATTTTTCATTAAGTTTTAATTTTTGATTAATAACCAATTCACCTCCCTTTTGGTTGCCAAATGGATTTAAACTAGTATCAGAGCTTAGGGCTTAAGTTAGATCTCTTAAATGATCAAGCTAGGTTCAATGGCATAAAAAGGGCAAATAAATGGGTTGAGACCATTCTTTGATGGCACTGATTATCCCCTATGGAAGCACAAGATGGAAATCTATTTAGATAGTGAATCCATTAATCTTTGGGATATAGTTCTTGATGGTTGGAGTCCTCCATTGAAGAAAGAAGGAGAGAAGGAGGTTCTCATTCCTAGAAAGGAATGGACAAAGGAGCAAAAGGAAGCTGATGCAAAAAATCACAAAACTGTCTCTATTCTTCTTAGCTCTCTTGCTAGGGAGGAATGTTGTAAAGTTCAAAGATTTGATAGTGATAAGGATGTGTGAAAAACTCTAGAAAACTACCATAAAGGCACAACACAAGTGAGACAATGAAAATGTCAAATGATCATCTATAAGTATGAGACATTCAAGTGCAAGCTTAATGATAGAGTAACTGGGATGATGCATCGAATCATAGACATCATCACCAACCTCAAGAAGGTTGGAAAAATTTATTCCAAGACCAACATCAATTATAAGATTCTTAGAGCTCTTCCTAAGAAGCTTTGTGAATCAAAGGTGACTTCCATTAAAGAAGCTAATAACTTCTCAACATTGGCACATGATGTACTCATATGAAAGCTTCTCACCTATGAGATGAAAAATGATGAAGACGAGAAAGAAGACAAGAAGAAATCTACTGCCTTCAAAGATCACCAACAAGTGAAGCCTCATTGTCAAGAAAGAGGCCATCACCATCACCATCACCATCATAAAGAAACAAGTGAGAGTGAGAACCAACAAGAATGTGAGGTAGAGAAGGTAGATATGGAATATGGCCTTCCCTTAAAGCAAGTTGATCACCTCTTGGAATAGGGAGGTAAAGCCAACTTCAAGTGATACCTCAAGAAGAAGAACAAGCTCACTTGTTATGAATGCAGGAAGTTGGGGCATGTGAAGACTGAGTGCTACAAACTCAAGAAGGAGGGCTTCTTCTCAAAGAAACCAAAGGATTAAAAGAGAGCAAAAGGATAAGCACAAAGGCTATAGTGCTCAATGGAATGGAGTGGAAACCAATTCTGACTCAAACAAGTCAAGTGAGAAAGCCATCCTTTGCCTCATGGCCTTTGATGACTCTTCACATGAGGTAATATACCAATCTTCTCACCATAGTGATAGTGATGATGATAGTGATAAGCTTAAAATGATTATGGCATTAAATGCTAAGTGCAATAATTTTTTACTAAAATGAAAATTTATAAAGAGAGATGCACTAAGCATGATAAAGAGATGGAGGAAACTAAAATGCTAGTAAATACTCTTAAGACATCTAACGATGAGCTTAAGAGGACTTTAAAAGACACTCTAATTGTTCTTTCTTTAATGGGAACTCTTGAAAAAGAAAATGAGATATTGAAGAAGGACCTTGAGGGAGTCAATAGCACAATCTCCAAGTTTCACAAGGGTTAAGGATATTTGAACAATCTTTTGATGTCTCAGAGATCCTCTTCTACTAAATATGGGATTGGCTATGAGGGTGCATCTACCTCAAACACCAAAATCCTCCACCATTCAAACCTCATCATTGGATGCCCCTAAGGTAGAGCCTAAAGCTTCTAAGGCATCTACCAAGGGAAAGCTTAGAACTCAACATCATATTGAGCAAAAGAAGCAAGTGAAGGGGAAACCAAAGGCTAAAAAAACTCCTAAGCCTAAAGCCAGTTTTGCTAGAGCTCCGTGCTTATATTGTATGAAACATGGCCACATTAATATTTATTTTCATGTGATGAAAGTCCATTTGAAGCTCATTCCAATGGACCAACTCAAAGCTAACCCCCAAGGACCTAAATATCTTTGGGTACATATGACTTGAAAGTCTTTTATGTTGGTAGGTGTTCTTGGAGTCCACAAGGCCAAACAACAAGTGGTATATTGATAGTAGAAGCTCAAGGCACATGACGGATGACTCCAATCTCTTCCTAAGCTTGGAAAAGAAGGATGGAGGTGAGGTGACCTTTTAAGACAATGTAAAGGGAAAGGTTATTGGCATTGGTAAGGTTGGTAATCCTAACTCTACTTGCATTGATGATGTGTTGCTTATGAGTGGCTTAAAACATAATTTTTTAAGTGTAAGTCAATTATGTGACAGGCTATAAAGTTTCTTTTGACCTTAAGTCTTGTGTTGTATCAAAATTAATGGATAATAGCATAATTTTCAAGAGAGAAAGAGTTAATAATGTCTGCATAATTGATTTGGAGAACCTATCCAACCAAGATATCAAATGCCTTGTTTCTATTAGCAATGACTCTTGGTTGTGGCATAGGAGACTATGACATGCTAGCATTGATCTCTTAGGAGAATTATGCAAGAATGACCTAGTAATTGGTCTCCCAAAGATCAAATTCTACAAGGATAAATTTTATAGACCTTGTCAAATGGGAAAGCAAACCAAATCCTCTTTCACACTTAAAACAAGATAAGTACTAGTAGACCTCTACAACTATTGCATTTGGGTTTTTTTGGTCCTACTAGGAATGCTAGTCTTAGTGGCATGTATTATGAATTTGTCATTGTTGATGACTACTCTAGATTCACTTGGGAATGTTTCTTAGCTCATAAGGATGATGCTCTTCATGCTTTCAAAAATCTTGCAAAATGTGTTGAAAATGATAAAGGTGTCTGTACTCTACTATAAGAAGTGATCATGGTAGAAAGTTTGAAAATGAAAAATTTAAAGAGTTTAATAATGATTTTAGAATAGCTCATCAATTTTCTTCTCCTAGAACTCCTCAACAAAATAGGGTAGTTGAAAGGAAAAAAATTGAACATGGGTTGAGATGGCTCAAACAATGCTCAAAGAGTACAACTTGCCTTCATATTTTTGGGCCGCAGCCGTCAATATCACATGTTTTATTTCAAATCTTGTTTTTAAAAGACCTTTAACTTCCAAAACCTCTTATGAGCTACAAAAAGGAAGAAAACCAAGATTTCATACTTTCGAGTATTTGGATGGAAATGCTTTATATTACACACCAAGGATAACCTCAGAAAATTTGATGCCAAGATAGATGAAGGTGTCTTTCTTGGTTATGCCACTAATATCAAGTCCTATTGGATCTTTAACAAGCGAACTTTAGTTATGGAAGATTCAACGAGTTAAAACCAAGAGGGGGGTGAATTCGTGCGGAATTGGAAATTAAAAAATGATTCAAGAATGGATTAGGGAAGAAAAGAAAAACACAAAAGATTTATAGTGGTTCGAACCCAACTTGTCCTACATCCACTCTCCCAAATACACAATTTGGGGTTCCACTATCCACCAAGGATAACAAGGAGATTTACAAGGCTATCTCCAACCTTTACAATGAGTTTTACCCAAGGCT
>CANYLF012872859.1:0-10227 GCA_948193215.1 Bocquillonia castaneifolia
GTCATAATGTCTTGCTAGAGACCACTTATGACTTGTAGGATCAAAATGTGATTTAGGCCTACTGCCAACGTTAATTGAACCTATAGGGTCGCACATTAAGAACGAATAATAATGGTTACGGTTTATTACTCTCTGTAGTAATTTAAAATGATGAGATTATGTTAAATTACAAATAATAATTAGTTGTTATTTAAATTCGTAATTTAAATTATAACAAGTAATTAATTAGTTATATTTTCTTATTGGATAAGGAAATAAACTGTAAAGGATTTTAATAAGAATTTGGTTAAAAATATAAATTCCTTATTTAATAAGGACTGGGATTTAAATTGTTATTATTTAAAAGGAGTTTCAAATAAATAATAATTAAAATTCATTTTTAACCTAAACCCTAGCAGACTTGTGTGTGTGTGTATATATATATATATATATATATATAGCATGTGTAAGATGCTAAGGTTTTTGTAAGTCGTCTTTTACTTTGTGAAAAATAGAAAACGGAGAGAAAAGAAAAACCCTAATTTCATTTTGAGAAAATGAATATAAACTAATATTCAACAAGATCGTTCATTGTTCGTTCGTGTGTGGATACTTGTAGAGGGTGGTCGTCTTTCAGAAAGGCAGCACCTTTGAAGATCCGAGTAAACCTAAACGCAAAATCTGAAGGCTCGACGAATTGATCTACAATGGTAATTTTCGTTTATCCTTCCTTCAATTTTTATGAAATGCATGTGATCCTTAGTGGGTTAAGGGAAAAAAATTTTAATTTCCGCTGCGTTCATGTTCCAATTCGATTGGGATATTCTACCCGTAACACAACATGTGTGGGGCCGACGAGGCCTCCCACTTTAAAAGACCCCAAACCCCTTACTTTTGAACCTTTACCCATTTTATCGAGGCTTCCAGCCCCTAATGAGAGAAATATGACATATTTTAAAGAGAGAAACACAAGATTAAAGTAGTTAATTTGGCTTAGATTCACTTAGATTTAGGTTGTAAAAACTCTTTAATATTCAATTAATCAAGAATCTTTAATTTTCCTTGTCTAATCCCTTTGCTTTTGGATCTCCATTCTTCTTTAAATGGATAATATCTCTTTTTATTCTTATTTATTGTCTTTTTTACTTGTGTGTTTGTGTAGATCTTTACTCTAGAACCATGTGAAACCTCACTTTTGAGGTCATTTGATATGAATCCTCTTTTCTCTCTCTAATTAGTGCTTTGTTTATCATGGGTTTCATGTGTATGTGTGTGATTGTGTATGGTGATTGAATGGCCACAATTCTCCATGCTTATTTCAATAGATGTGCACTATAAAGATATAGGTATGCTTATGGACTTTGCACATGATTGTTTATGAACCTATTATAAGAGATCTAATAGGGTTTATGGATGGGTTTAAAAGGTAACCAAGGAGCTTAATGTAGTCGGGTAGTGTTATTGATTGCAATGAGAGTTGAATCAATGCATACTTGATTAATTTGGTATGCTTAGAGATAAGATATCATTATCTAAGGGTTTCCTCCTCCATATAGGCATTGCATTGATTAGAGGGGCTTGGGTTTTCATTGAATGGCCAAGAGGGTGAGGGGAAGCATGAGTTCTAGTTGGTTTTAGTTTATTATTGTCTTAGTTAATTATTACATTTAGTTATCTTTTGTTATTTGTTACTTAATTTCTTTATTGGTTAATTTAGTTCAATTAGTTTAATTGTCTTTTCTTGATTTGATTTCTATAGAAAACCAAAGTGGGATTTGAACCTTGTAATTAGTCCCGCCAATCCCCGTGGATCGATATCTTTTTACTACTTGGACACCGTACGCTTGCGGTTCACACCAATTGCCTAATGGGTCTTCTGGACCTTTGTTATATGGCTATTCGCCATTTAGATGGTCTAGATGACCTTCGCTTTATGGAGCGAGTAAATGGAAAATTGCCTAATGAGTCTTCTGGACCCTTCGCTATATGGCTATTCGCCAGTGCGATGGTTTAGATGACCTTCGCTTTGTGGAGTGAGTAAGTGGCAAATTGCCTAATGGGTCTTCTAGATCCTTTGCTATATAGCTATTCACCATTGAGATGGTCTAGACGACCTTCGCTTCATAAAGCGTGTAAGTGGCAGATTGCCTAATAGGTCTTCTGGACCTTTCACTATATCGCTATTTGCCATTGAGATGGTCTAGATGACCTTCGCTTCATGGATCGTATAAGTGGTAGATTGCCTAATGGGTCTTCTAGACCCCTCGCTATACAACTATTGGCCATTTAGACATGTGTTACTTTTTATGATTATCTTCGCTATGTGTCCTGCCGGTGTCACTTAACTACATGGCAATATGCCATGTAGGAGTTTCTTCGCTACATGGCAATATGCCCTATAGGAGACTCTTCGTTGTATGGCAATTGTTGGGTCCTTCATAATTTATTGGATATTCATAATAATGACTAGTCATTTATATTGTTGAATATATTGTTTTAGCAATAGTGAAATGACCTGGTGGCAAATTTCACCTTAGGTTCGAAACAAATTTCATTAAATGGAATATATATAACAATAAGATGAATGCCATTACATATATAACTAAACTAAGGGGGCTTGGCAAAAAATTGGATTCCTGATGGCCAAATCATTTTACTAATCATGACTTGGCACCAAATTGGATGCCTAATAATCCTATAATGGCTATAGAATCAGCCTTATTTATTAGAAAAAATTGTAATTATTAACTACTGACAGTATTTCCGGAGTACCTTAATGTTACAAGTCCTTGGTAACTCTGTCCCATTCAGGTATGCGAGTTTATATGCTTATTTATGTACTATACTTGTTACAAGGTAGGGTCCTTCCTTATTGGAACCCAGCTTTCCTGTTCCAGCATCTCTAGCTCCAATATCGGCCTTTCTTAGAACCAAATCACCAACCTTGAAGGTTTTAGCCCTGACCTTCTTATTGTGATAAATGGCCACCTGCTGTTTATACATATCAGCCCTTAACTCAGCCTACTCCTTTCTTTCCTGAAGAAGGTCATTGCAAAGTCTAGCACTTTCTTCATTCGTTGCTTCATCGTAATGCAAATGCCTCTATGAGGCTAGTCCAACCTCTATTGGCACCATATCATCCATCCCATATGTGAGTCGGAATGGAGATTCTGAAGTACCCTTCTTTGGTGAGGTTTTGTATGCCTAGAGTACACTATTAAGTTCCTCGACCCATCTGAATTTGGTCTCGTCAAGCCTTTTCTTTAATCCATTTAAGATTGTCCTGTTGGTAACTTCAGTTTGCCCATTAGTCTGGGGGTGGGTCACTGAAGTGAACCCTTGTTTAATAACAATCAAATTATTTCTTGTTGTCTATTATAAGCGTGTGAGGGATTCCAAATCTATAAACAACCTTTCTTTTCAAGAACTCCTCAAACCTAGCCTCTGTGATTGTTGGGACTGCTTCTGCTTCTATCTACTTGGTATAATTATCGATAGCCACTATAAGAAATTTTCTTTAGCCAGAGGCTAGTGGGAAAGGACCAAGGATATCTATTCCCCACATAGCGAATGGCTAAGGGCTTCCTAGATGAGGCATTGTGGTGTATGGATAGTGGGAAATTCTTGCAAATTTCTGACATTTGTCACATGCTTTGACCAATTCAGTTGCATCATCATACATAGTAGGCTAGTAGTAGCCTCGAATAGCAGCTTTCTTGATAAGTGCTTTGGATGCTTCATGCGCTCCATATCGACACCAACGGTTGGTCAGAGATCTGAGGTAAAGGACTCCGTCCTGCTAGTGATACATGGATGCCTTTCTAACCAATTTGTGTGCTTCCTTCTTTTCCTTTGGGAGTTCTCCCTTAGACTTATTAAGTATGATTTCCTTTCTCCAATCAACCATTTCTTGTATCTCTATCCTGTCAACCTTTTCAATACTATGGGATGTCAGCTCTTCCCTCATAGGCGTACTATATAATAATTCATCTCCATATGCTATTGCTTTGGCTAACTAATCAGCCCTTGTGTTTTTTGATTTGGGGATTTATTGTAGAGTGACTGTGCCTCCATGTTTTTCCACCTCTTTGATAAAGTGTTTCACCTTTGCTAAGCATTTGCACATATTGGATTCTTTAGCTTCAAGACTGCCCATGGAGTGGCTTACTACCAGTTGGCAGTTGCTTGTGGATCAATATGTTTAGAACTTTTATTTCTCTAGGTAGCTCCAATCCTGCAATAAGAACCTCATATTCAGCCATATTATTAGTAGCTTTAAATGACAATTGTACCACATAAGTTATCTAGATTTTCTGAGTACCGAGTAGGACCACTCCTGCCTTTGACCTATTAGAGCCTGAGGCCCTATCTACATATAGTTTCCATTGCTCTTTGCCTTCTAATTCCTGATCTTGACCTTCACTCATTTATGCTATAAAGCCCGCCAAGACTTGAGCTTTCATGGCTTTCCTCAATTCATACTGGATATCATACTGCCCCAACAGAACTAACCATTGCACCAACCTTTCAGACGTTTTTGGTCTCTCCAACATCTTCCTCAGTGGAGCATTGGTCCTTAGTATCACTGAGTGTGCTTGGAAGTATAGCTGATGCTTTTTAGCCGTTACGATGATGGCCAAAGCTAACTTGTCTACCGTCGAGTATCTGGTTTCAGTTCCCTTAAGTGCTCTGTTGACATAGTAGATGAGTTTTTGAACCCCCTCTTACTCTTGGATCAGGACACTTGATATTGTTTCCTTGATGCATGCTATATACAAATACAGCTCTTCATCCTTAAGAGGCTGGCTGAGTAATGGTGGTCATGTTAGGAACTTCATTAGATCTTTAAATGGCTTCTTACACTCTGCTGTCCATTGGAACTTCATAGGTTTCTTTAGGGCCTTGAAGAATGGGAGTGACCTTCGAGCCGAACTAGGAATGAACCTTCCCAAGGAAATCACTCATCCGTTCAATTTTTGGACTTTGTTTATGCCTTTTGGGGAGGGCATCTTCAGTATAACTTTGATCTTTTCTAGGTTAGCTTCTATACCCTTTTATGACACTATGTATCCAAGGAACTTTCCAGCCTTGACATCAAAAGTGCATTTGTCAGGATTCAGCTTGATTAAAAATTTTAAAAACCTTCTCTAGATCCTTTACATGTTCCCCTTCTATCTTGCTCTTTACAATTAAATCATCTACATAGGCCTCTAGCCTGTCTCCTATTTAATCCTGAAACATATGATTGATCAACCTTTGGTAGGTCGTACCTATGTTCTTTAAGCCAAAAGTCATTACTATATAACATTATGTTCCCCTATCTGCTACGAAAGTTATTTTTTTGGAAGTTTATGGTATCCTTGAGCGGCATCGAAGAAGCTTAGGATCTCATATCCAGGCGTTGAATCTACAAGCTAATCGATGGAAGGCAAAAGGTAATGATCTTTCAGACATGCCTTATTAAGGTTAGTGAAATCACACCTGTGGAACTTTCCGTTTGCTTTCTTCACTAACACTATGTTATCCAGCCATTCGGAATGGTGAATCTTTTTCATGAATCCTGCTTTTTTCAGCTTCTCGATCTCTTGCCTGATTGCCAATTGCCTTCCTACAACAAATCTCCTTCTCTTCTACTTAACATGTTTGTCTTGCAGATCCACGTTAATCTTGTGAATGCTTATTGTTGGATCTACTTTGATAATCTTTGATGGCACACTGTCAAATGAACCAGCGTTATCTTGTATGACCCCTTTCAATATCTTTCTTTGTTTCAGGTTTGAGCTCTGTTTTGACCTTCACTATTTTTTGATTGGAAATCAACTTTATCTCCTCGTTGGACCCATATGGTTCAGGTATGTCATCATCAAGGGTGGGGTTAAAGACTTTTTCTATAGGGAGGGCTTTGATTTTCCCCTTTTTCGGCCATAATATAGAATTTTTGAGCTTTTTCTTGGTCTCCCTTTATGACTACTACCCCTTCAACTACTAAGATCTTAATGGTCAAGTATTTAATACTTGTAGCTGCTCTTGAATCATAGAGGAATGGGTGCCCCAAAATATCGTTATATGCTAGCTCCATATCCACTAAGTTAAAAAGGGCTTTGAAGCTCTTGACAAGTCCTTCATTAGATTTCCCTAGCTCCACTTTTAACTCTACCACTTCCGTGGACACGATGAGTTTTCCTCCTAACCTGATAAGTGTGGTGGTTGATTTTCGGATGGTAACTATTGTCTTGCTCATCATTTTGAAAGACTGAAAAGATAAAATGTTAACACTTCCTTCACCAGTGATAAAATGTTAACACTTCCTTCACCAGTAGTCTTTTTACTATGAAATCAACAATGTTAGCCTCTATGACTAGAGCGTCATTGTGAGGCCATGAGACATGGTGGCATCCTTTGGCCCAAATGTCACCACACCCATTTGATTGTTGTCCTCTGCGATAACCATCATCTCCTTTCTTTGCCTTTTCCTAATGGCTGGGGTTACTTGTTCTCCCCCAACAATAACGTGTATTACTAGCAGAGTGCCCTTTCTTTTTGGAACTCTATCCTTCCTTTCTTGATCTTCCCATTTGTCATCTCTACTCTTATTGGAAGGTTTCTCCACAAACTTTGCAAGCTTTTCAAGCTGAACTAGCCTTTCAATCTCTTTTTGTAAGCCTCTACAGTCTTCCATGTCATGACAGTGATTATTATGGAAATGACAGTATTTATTTTTGTCTATCCTGTCCCTTTTGCTAGGGTTCATTTTTCAAGGCCTATGGTACTTCTTACCACTCTTATTTATCCACATTAGGATGTTATAGCTGGAGTCATTCAAAGGTGTGAACAACTCTAGATCTTTTGGCTTGAAAGGCCTATCTTTGCCCTACTCCTTTTTGGCTACCTCTTTTTTCTCTAGGGGTTTATTTCCTTTCTTTGTTTTGACTCCCTTCTGGTCTATCCATATGGTTTCTTCTAGATCGGCATATTTTTTTTCCAATGCAATAGCCTGGTTTGCTCATAACCAACTTGTCGTGGAGCTTACGGAACCTTGTTCCTTTACGTAGAGCCTCTATGGCTGTTTCAGCATTCAGGTAGTCAATCATCATGGCCTTCTTATTAAATCTTTCCACGTATTTTGTCAGGGTCTCATTCTCACCCTAAACATACCCACGTAGGTTGCTGGACTTCCTTGTAGGTGGTATATTAGTTAGATATCTCATTTTGAATGATATAGCTAATTCCTTAGAGGATTGTATGAACCTTTTGGGGGGCTTTAAGTACCACCTCTAAGCCGATCCTGACAAGGTAGTCGGAAAGACTTGGCATAACACTGAATCCGTAATGTCTTGTTGGAGATCCATTATGTTTCTGAACTTTGAGATATGTTCCCTAGGATTTCCTTTGCCATCGAAAGAATCCATTTTTGGGGTCTTCAGATTGTCTCGTATGGGTTACGCCAATATATTGGTGGATAAGGGTGATCCTATCTCCATAACTTGATCATCTCCCAACTCACCTTTTTTCCACTTCAGAATAACACCTCATACCTTTTCTTCCAAGTTCTCTAGAGATTTGGGCTGCTCAACTCTGTTCTTAAAGTGAGCTTCATCGTCTTTGGTTATGATCATACTTACTCTTTTCCTGTCTTTCCTCTCTTAGCTTTGCAAGCTGAGCTTCCAAATCTTTTCTCAGGTCATCTTACTACTGTCAGAACTACCTCATCACTTTCTCCACAACTGCTGTAATGGTCAATTTCAGCCTAGGGGCCTCTAGTGTTAGAGACTGCATGGGGATTGCATTCCAGGTGTGAAAAAGTGAAAAATCGTTCAGTCCAAAGCAGACAAATTGCTTAGGGTAGAGGTCCCTGAGGTAAGAGTGCTATAATTAAAATCCTGAGGCATCCTGTAGGGATAGTGCTGGCCTTTATAAGTCCTGATGCTCAAGTCATCTAGGACTCACATGGAAATTTCTCCTCCCGATGTGAACGTAGGATTCACTCGGGTTACGGTAGTTAATGTGCCATTAATGGCCAAGGTTAAGGTGGTTCCAATTATAAATAAGGAGGAAACATGGATAGCTAGGGGAACTCCAGTTTTGGTAACGGATGTGGTTCCTGATGTTTCCCTAATCAGAATCATTGATGACCTCGCCGAGGTACCTCCTGTTGTGCTTACAGAGAAGCCGCCATCATTGTCCCTGAGGACATCCCCGTGTTTGCCATCATCGTTATGAAGGATGTTGATAGGGTTCTAGCAACAGTAGATGGAAGGATAGCGCCTCCAGTAGTCGAGCTTTTGGTAGGATTCAAACTCATCATTTCCCACAAACGACGTCAATTGATATATCAGCTACAATTTTGAAGGCTGAAATCTGCAAGAACAAAGGTTAATGAGAATCAAACGTGATGTCCAGATTCCACTCTGATGCCTAAGTTAGTATTTATAGTTTCTGAATAATGCTGATTAAAATAAATATTTTGTGAATGTACCTATTTATAGGAAGATTAGGGTTGGATAACCTTAGTTTCGTATCTGATAATCTCATCATATCCTGATAAACTTTATCTTGTCAGTTTCTTGATAACACTTATCTAACTTGCAATTGGCATATTAGAATACCATTAGGATTTTGTATATGAATCCTTGGTTTTGTAGATGTGCCTGACTTGTATACAGATTGGTCTTCTATATATATGGGCCTTCTTAGTAATGCATAGGTTTGTATTTCTCTCATGGCCTATATGGTCCATTAGGGTTTTTTTATGGACTATCAACAATGATATTTGTATTATCAAATTAAAATATCGAACATTTATCTCAAAGAGTTTTACAACAATACTATAACTACTACGACCTTAAATAGCTAGAATAAGTAAAATTGCACAAATATCAATAACAATAACGATTTTTATGGAAACATTATGTTCAAGACCCACAAATAGTAAAATAAATATTGTTTGACTTGGTGGAATCATAAGAAAAATATTTGAGGGGAGTCAGATATTAGCTGAGTGAATTAATATTATAATTATACAAGCAATCTACTTAGCATACAATAACACATATTATATAGTAAATAAATGTATATACATAATCACATAATACTCCAATCCAAAAACAAGCACAAGAGAAGAGGAGGACAAAAGAGGAATCATCACCCTAAACTTTAAAACTACATCTCGCCCTCGATCCAAAAGACTAATGCCTCGAGAGTGTCAAACTACAAATATGGATCCCCAAGTTATACACTCAATTTCTGACAGAGTTCTGCAACTGTACGAAATTGTAATAGTTAAATCTAGAATATTCTGGAGTTGAATCCATAGGGAACGAACTATTTACATGTTCCCCAAACTAGATTATAGTCTTTACCCTAGTTTGGGGTTTATTTTAAACACATAATTAAAACTAAAAATAGATGTATATGTTAACAATATATTTATATATTATTTTCTCATTGAGGCTCATATTATTTTCCCATTTAGTCTCCTTTAAATTTATTGTATCTTTTCCTAATTAGTTATATATTTTCCTAGATAGTTGTCTTTGTATATTTCTAATTAGGGTTTTAGGCTCCTATTATCTTGTATATAACCATTAATGAAAGGGTGAATAATTTTCCTTCAATATTCAATCTTTTGCTATTGTTATCATGGTATTAGAGCCTTATAACTCTGCGTTTTTTTTGAAACAAATTCTAGTTCAATCATTAGGTATTCCAACAAATTGATTTGTCTCTCAAATTCCTTTTTTACAAACTTTTGTTTTCAATCTTAATAAACATATTCGGGAACAAGAGAAAAATGTTTTAACTCTTACACTATCATGGATTGTGAAAAATCTGACACTATATCTATCAAATTTAATGGGAGGAACTATCAGCTTTAGGAATTCCATTTTCGCATGTTCATAGAAGGGAAAGAGTTTTTTTTTTTTTTGGATTTTTAGATAGTTTACCAATAGAACCAACTGATGAAAAAGAATAGGCAAAGTGGAAGGTGAACAATGCCAAGGGTATTACTTGGACAATATTGAAATTTGTGGAAAAAGATATTGCTTCAAGTCTACGGTCACTTACCACTGCTACCACAATAAGGAACCATCTCAACAAGGTGTCTTTACAAGCAAATCAAGCAAGATAATTTGAAATTGAATGTCAAATTGATAGGACCTTTTAAGAAGACAAGGGCATACAAACCTTCAACTCTAAAATGTTAGGTTTGTGGACTGAACTAGATATGGTATCGGTAAGTCTTGTTGA
>CANYLF012873488.1:0-11660 GCA_948193215.1 Bocquillonia castaneifolia
ATGAAGGTAGATATAATCCTATGAGTTGCTTGTAAAGAATCACGCCTTAAGAATGCATAAGTCCGATCTTGGAATCTCTGTGTCTTTTTGGTGTCTTATGCATTCTTAAGGGAATCGAGACGCTCACCAATTTCTTTTCCCAATGCCTATTCATGTGGCGACTCACACTATTAGCTCCCGTATGCTAAACGCACAGTGCCAGGGTCCTCGCATGACTTGGATCACTGAGGTAACCCCTTTTTATCCACACCCATCATGCTCATCTCAAATTCCCTAGTAATGCACTTAGCAAATTTGATACGAAACCAAACCCATTGATATATTCAAACACAAATTTAGACTTAGTTGAATTCATAAACTAGTAAAATTGAGTTCTATATAGAGAAAACACCCTTACCAATAGGTTCGATTCGGCAACCCAAGGATCTAACTTGAAAGTTTGCAATTGAAGCGGAACTATCACCTTTAGTTATATGGAACTAAGATCAACAATTATAATTTGATGAAAGATAGAATTGAAATAAACTAAGCATAGTTTAATTTCAAGAAATTCAAAAGTAACACGTTAAGAATAAAAAGGCAACGCCTCGTAGTATTGCGTAAAGCAAACATAATTTTTAATGATTAGCTCATCATTCATTCATTCGGCTAAATACAATAAATCACTATTTATAGTGTTCAAAAATAAAATCTAAACCTACAAGGACAAGGCATATACTGCCAAGCCTGAATGAACTAGGAAACAAAAAAAAAATAAATCCTAATATAATTAGACTAAAGTGCGGCAACAATTCCTTTTGTACAAAGGAAACAATTTGATTCCTAAATAGGCAAGGATTTGGTGCGGCCATATAACATAATAAGGAAACCGATTAAAAAGAAGTAAATGAAACCTATTCTACTTAATAAATTATAATAATATTCCTATTCGAATACATATATTATGGCTCCTTTACTCCCCATGAAGTGCGGCTACTCCACAAAAGCTTCTAGGGTTTTTATTAGTTGACTCCTTGACCATCTTAACCACTGACCATTGATTTGTTGACCCCCTTGACTTGTTGACCTTTGATTTCAACTTTGATGAGTTGACTTTGATTTTTAGCTTGTTAGAATACAATGAAACTCATAATTCTCACAATATTCAAACTCAATGTCATCAACAAATACTCCATATTTGAATTCAATCTTCATAAATTAGAAATGTAAGACTCCATGTTATGAATTCAAAACTTCCCATTTTGGATCACATCATTCCCCCTTTCTCGAAAAATGATTCTTCCTCGAATCATCGCTTGCATATATGTGAGAGGTGAATAATACTCTCAAGAAACCAAATGACAACAAAGGAGGACAAAAATGGACTCAATTGAATTTGACTTAGAATGAAAAAAAATTATAGAACTGAATTTTTTTTTCAAACCCTTGCGGACACAACTTAAATTGAACTCCAAAAAAAAAAATTAAATAGGAACATAAAAATTGCGAACTAGTTGCGGACGCAACTTAGCAAAAAAATACTTACGGACTGAAATAAAACAAACTTAATATGAATTGTTTTTTTTTATAGAACACACAAATCAAAGGTTGTGGACAGCCTTGATTAAACAAGAATTTTGTGGACTAATTTAGAAAAACAATATGTGGACATAAATTAAGAAAAGCTATAAACATAACCATAATAGAATTGCGCTCTCAACACATTCAAAATTTGTAGACACATGAAACAAGGAAATTGTGGACTGATTTGAGTTAATTTCAGCTGAAGTATTTTTTGTAAAGACTGAAAATTTATGGACCAAACAAAGAAAGAAAAAAATAATAAATCAGAGAAAAAAATTGCGGAAACATTAAAAAAATTATAGAACTGAATTTTTTTTTTTGAATAGACACTAAAAATTTGCGGAAAATAAGAAAGAAAAACTCACCAAATAAATAAGTTTTGCTCTGATACCAAATGATACAAACTCAAACTTCAATGGATATGTTCAAACACTAATTTAGACTTAGTTGAATTCACAAACTAGTAAGATCGAGTTCTATATAGAGAAAACACCCTTACCAATAGGTTTATTCAACAACCAAAGGATCTAACTTGAAAGTTTACAATTGAATCGGAACTATCACTATTAGTTATATGGAACTAAGATCAATAATTATAATTTGATGAAAGATAGAATTGAAATAAACTAAGCATAGTTTAATTTCAAGAAATTCAAAAGGAACACCTTAAGAATAAAAAGGCAACGCCTTGTAGTGTTGCATAAAGCAAACATAATTTTTATGATTAGCTCATCATTCACTCTTTCGGCTGAATACAATATAGCACTATTTATAGTGTTCAAAAATAAAACCTAAATCTACAAGGACAAGGCATATACAACCAAGCCTTAATGAACTAGGAAACAAAGAAAACCCTAATATAATTAGACTAAAGTGCGGCAATAATTCCTTTTGTACAAAGGAAACAATTTGATTCCTAAATAGGCAAGGATTTGGTGCGGCCATATAACATAATAAGGAAACCGATTAAAAAGAAGAAAATGAAACCTATTCTACTTAGTAAATTATGATAATATTCCTATTCTAATACATATATTGCGGCTCCTTTACTCCCAATGAAGTGCGGCTGCTCCATAAAAGCTTCTAGGGTTTTTATTAGTTGACTCCTTGACCATCTTAACCATTGACCATTGATTTGTTGACCCCCTTGACTTGTTGACCTTTGATTTCAACTTTGATGACTTGACTTTGATTTTTAGCTTGTTAGAATGCAATGAAACTCATAATTCTCACAAATTTCAAACTCAATGTCATCAACAAATACTCCATATTTGAATTCAATCTTCATGAATTTGAATTGCAAGACTCCGTGTTATGAATTTAAAACTTTCCATTTTGGATCACATCATTAGATCCTTACACAAACTCTCATTAGTAGCACCAAATATAATATCATCAACATAGATTTGGACGATAAGTATGTCATGCTTATGCCTTTTTATGAAGAGAGTAGTGTCAACCTTCCCTTTTGTGAAACCATTTTCACAAAGAAAGTTACTTAGCCTTTTATACCAAGCTCTAGGAGCTTGTTTCAAACCATACAAGGCCTTAATGAGTTTGAAAACATGTTTTGGAAAATCAAACCTTTCAAAACCAAGAGGTTGTTCAATAAACACTTCCTTTTTAAGGAAAAGATTTAAGAAAGAACTTTTAACATCCATTTGAAAAAGTTTGAAATCCATGAAAGATGCAAATGCTAAAATAATCCTAATTGCTTCTAATCTTGGAATAGGTGCAAAAGTCTCATCATAGTTAATGCCTTTCTCTTGGTTATACCTTTTGGCAACCAATCAGGCTTTGTTTCTAGTGATTTGACGTTCCTCATCCAATTTGTTTCTAAATACCTATTTAGTACCAATAATTGGATGATCCCTAGGTCTATGTACTAAGTCCCAAACCTTATTCCTCTCAAATTGGTTGAGTTCCTCTTGCATAGCAAGTACCCAACTCTCCTCTTGGAAGGCCTCATCAACATTTTTAGGCTTAATTTGAGAAAGGAATGCAAGATTAGAGTCTAAGAGTGTAATTTGGTTTTGAGTACTTACACCCTTAGAGGTTTCACCAATAATGTTATCCTTAGGATGATCTTTAGAGAATGTCCATGTCCTTAGAAGACTCCATGCACTTGTTGATGATCCACATGTGCTTGATCATCTTTGCTTTCATCCAATGCATGTTGCTCTTGTGGTTCATCATCATCATCAAGCTCCTTTGACCCTTGAGATGCATCCTCTCCAATGTTGAGCTTTTCAAAGTCACCTACAACATTACCATAATGAGCACTACCTTTCATAAGATCAAGTTTACTAGTTTTATCAAAGGTAACATGCATGGACTCTTTAATAATTAGAGTTCTTTTATTAAAGACTCTATAAGCTTTGCTTGTTGTGGAATAGCCTAAAAAGACTCCTACATCCATTTTGGATGCAAATTTCCTAAGATAATCCTTGGTGTTTAAAATGTAACACTTACAACCAAATACTCTAAAATAAGAGATGTTGGGTGTTTTACCATTCCATAACTCATAAGGGGTTTTATTCAAAATAGGTCTTTTTAAAACATGATTTAAAATGTAACATGATGTGTTGATGGCTTCGGCCCAAAAGTAAGAAGGTAATGAATACTCATTGAGCATAGTCCTAGCATCTCAATCAAGGTACGATTTTTTCTTTCAACAACACCATTTTGTTGATGAGTTCTTGGACATGAAAAGTTATGAGAAATTTCTCTTTTAGAACAAAAATTTTCAAAAGCTTCATTTTCAAATTATCTTCCATGATCACTCCTCATGGATCGATGTTATAAAGTAATATTTTTCATTTTGAACACGTTTAGCAAAAGATTTAAAAGCTTTAAAAGCATCGCTCTTATGAGTAAGGAAAGCAACCCAACAAAATCTAGAGTAGTCATCAACAATGACATAGTTATAGTGTTTTCCATTCAAGCTAGCTACTTGTGAAGGTCCAATAAATCCATATGAAGTAATTCAAGTGGTCTAGAAGTACTTGGTTCTTTGGCTTGAAGGAGGATTTGGCTTGCTTTCCCATTTGACAAGCATCACACATCTTGTCTTTGGTGAATTTAATCTTTGGCAAATCTCTCTCAAGCTCCCCCTTGCTTAAACTTTCAAGCAAACTCATGCTAGCATGTCCAAGTCTTCTATGCCAAAGCCAACCATCATTGCTAATAGACACAAGACACTTCACATTTTGGTTAGCAAGAGAGTGTAAATCAATTGTGTAGACATTGTTTTGTCTTTTTTCTTTGAAAACAACTTTGTCATCCAATGACTTGGTGACTAAGCATATGTTCAAGTCAAAAGTAACTTTGTAACCTTTTTCACACAATTAACTCACACTAAGTAGATTATGCTTTAAATCATCAACTAAAAGCACATTATCATTACAAGTAGAAGAGTCATTACCAATAGTGCCAATGCCAATTACCTTACCCTTGGCATTGTTATCAAATGTGACATTTCCATCCTTCTTCTTCTCAAGTTTGGAGAAGAGCTTTGAATCACCAGTCATGTGCTTGGAGCATCCACTATCAAGATACCATTCATTTGTTCCACTTGTGGCTTTCAAGCATACCTACAATCACAAGTTAATCACTTGTTCTTTGGTACCCAAATAAGTTTGGGTCCTTAGGGGTTAGCATCAACAAAAGAACCATTGAAAAGTTGCTCCCTCCTAGCATGGCAAAACATATTAATATGCCCATGTTTCATGCAATAATGAAATTGGATGTTGAAAGAGGAGGTTCTTTTTCTTAAGGTCTTTTGCCTTTGTGTGTGATGTCTTTTATGAGATTGGCCTTTAGGATTAGGCTTGCCCTTAGGTTTCCCTTTAGGCTTGCCTTAAAGGGTGTTTGTCCTCTTGGCGATAGAGACATTTGGTGTCTCGGATCCTTGCTTAGACTTAGGCTTCCAACCTTTAGTCTTAGCAACATCCACAGTAGAAGTTTGTGGTAGAGATGATGATTTTACAAAGATGGTCTTTAAGCATATGAGGTTGAACCCTAATTGAATCCCAAACCATGTCTCACAAGGAGAGTTCTTTGTAACACCAATAATGTATCAAGATTCTCCTTACCCATATGAAACTTGGAGATGGCTTCTCTCAATTCTTTTACCTCATTTTTCAATGAATAATTCTCTTGCACAAGAGTCCCCATTAAAGAGATTTTGAATTGAGATGCAAGTAGTTGACCTTTAAGCTCTCCTTGGGAAAGCTTAAGTGCCTTTACTTGTGCTCTAAGGTAACTAATCTCCTTATCACTCTCTACACACTTCTTTTGTACTTCAACCATTTAAGTATGGTAGAGGGTGTATTGGGACTGAAGCTCCTTTAGGAGATCAATAAGATCATCATCATCACAAGTAGAAGTATAAGAAGAAGAAGGAGATAGGTTAGAAGCATGTACCTCATATGATGAGTCATTTATTGCCATAAATGCAAGATTGGTGGTTTCATCTCCACTCTCACTTTCACTTCCACTTTCTTGTTGAGAAGAGTAGGTGCCTTCTTCATTCTCATCCTAAGTGGCACTAAAGCCTTTCTTGTGCTTGTTCTTAAGAGTAGGACATTCCAACTTGATATGACCCTTCTTACCACATTCAAAGCATTTAATAGATGATCCTCCTTTCTTTACCTCTTTGCTTGTTCTTCTATCCTTGCCTTTGCTTGATGGCCCTTCTCTAGCTTTAATCATCTTGATCACTCTTTTAGAGAGCATTACCAATTGTTCCTCACTAGGACCACCTTTGGCATTTTCCTTTCTTGTCTCTTCATCTTGTTCTTGTGTGGATTTGAGAGCTAGACTCTTCTTCTTTTCTTCTTTCTTGGAGGCCTCACTAGCTTCTAGCTTTGCATCCTCATCTAGCTTCATCTCATAGATCAAGAGACTACCTATAAGTTCATCCGTTCTCATGGTGGTGAGGTCATTGTATTCTTCAATAGATGTGATCTTTGCCTTAAATTTCTTTCTAGGCAAGGACCTTAAAATATTCATGTTGACCTCTCTAGAGGAATAGATTTTGCCAAGCTTCCTTAGCCCTTCTACTAATGCTAGAAGGTGGTTATTGAGGGTGGTGACATTCTCATCGGCTAACCTCTTGAAGGTCTCATATTGATAGACAAGAAGTTTTATCCTCTTATTCGTCACATCGGTTATGCCTTCATGATAGTTTGCCAATGTGTTTCATATAGCATGGATTGTTGTGCAATGTTGAACCCTAGCACACTCTTCTCTTGATAAAGAACCAAGAAGAATGGAATGGTTTTATGATTCTTATCATTGCTCTTCTTGTCTGAATCAACCCAATTCTTCCTTTCAAGTGTAGTTGTCATCTCTCCTACTTTTGTGGTTGGTAAAGTCCATTCTTCTAGGATTTGATCCCAAACATCAATTTGATCACTATCCAAATAGCAACTTCCAATATGGATAGTCACTTCCATCGAAGTAAGGTCTCAAAATTGAAATAACTTCACCCATAGACATCTTGAAGATATTTTACTCCCACAAAAGGTATTAATGAGCAAGGCTCTGATACTAATTGAAATACCAAGAGAGGGGTGAATTGGTGTGTAATTAAAAAATTTAAAGAAATAAGTAAATAGTTTAGATGAAGTAGAATGGACACAAAGAAGATTTATAGTGGTTCGGACCTAACTTGTCCAACATCCACTCTCCCAAAGACATCTTTGGGGTTCCACTAATTCACAATAGTGATACAAGGGATTTCAAGGCTATCCCAAACCTTTACAATGAGTTTTATCAATGGCTAACTCATAACCAACCCTAGTGTTTCCTAAACTCACAAAGAATTGACACTAGTACAAGGATAACTAATTCACTCAACTCAAGCAACAAATCCTCTAGAGTTCTAGCTAAAACCAAACAAAGATTAATTACAAAGAGATGAGTAAAAAAATTGTAAGAGTTTTGCTATCAAAGTATTAATGTCCTTTGATGTGGGACATTTATGAAAGGTATTTATAGCCAAAATACCCAAAACTAGTTGTTAGAGACAAAAAGAATTATGTCTCTAACAACTAGTAAAATCTACATTTAATGCTCTGCAGGGTGTCAGGTCACGAGGATGATCTCTTGTGTCGCGGTCGCGAGATCCATAAAACACTCCAATGGCTAGTTTCTCCTAGGTGTCGTGAGGGCTATCTCTTGGGTCACGGGTGCGATGAGGCTATCCATAGGAAGCTTAAAAGAGAGATAATGTGCCTTGATATCTTGAGGGTGATTGAACACTCGCGGGCATGATCTTCATATGAGAAGGCCAGGTTCTCCTTATATCACGGGGCGATCCTTACATCACTGTCGTAAGATCAGAGCAGTAGTTTTTTTGACTTTAAGGGGACTTTGGTTGCGGGCATGAACTATGCTATCGCGGGCACGAGATTCGATTAGAAGGTTTTAGCACTTCGGAGGCACTTCTCTCATAGGCATGATAAGCGTAGATCGCATGCGTGATCTTAATCGCTTGGGTGATCTCCTTGTCACGGCTGTGAATTACAGGTCATTTTTCCAAACTAGTTTTATGCTTCATGAAACTTGTCCTACAGACTTGGAAACTTATTTAAACATATAAGAGAGGTTGTTAGGCTCAAATTATGTTAGATTGGGACCTTTTGGCTGAACACGATCAGTTCATTACTGGAGAACCGATTGGTTGATCAATTGTTTGGCTAAATTGTAATTTTGGCCTTGGACATCTTACAATTAATTATGAAGTGTTTGTAGAAAGGCCGAACCCTTCACTAGGCTCTCAAGTTGCTTTCATATTCTTATATCAAAAAAATTGGGTATCTACAGTTGCCCCCACTTTGCCAGAGTTTACCAACGTCTGTCAAGTAAATGAATAAATGAATGAGAAGGCATACAATCACAGAAATGAATATAGTCAAGGATACAGTAAAGGATACAACTTAGAGGGTAGATAGTCATCTCCGTGGATAGCCGTCGCCGAAATGTTGGAGGTAGTCCGTCTACGTGGATAGCCACCACCAGAACATTAGAGGTAGCCTGTCTCCATGGACAATCCTGGGCCATTCCTAACATCTCTAGGACTCACGTGTCCTAGATCGTCCTGTCTAATGGAACCTAAGTTTCCTAGACATTCACGGGCCAGTCCCCTAGTCTCTAGGACTCACATGCCTAGATCCTCCCATTTGGCAGAGCCTAAGAGTGTCCTAGATAATCCTAGGCCAGTCCTGACATCTTTAGGACTCACCTGTCTTAGATCCACCTGTCAAACAAAACCTAAGTGCCCTAGACATTCCCTGGCCATTCCCGATATTCCTAGGGCTCATGTGTACTAGATCCTCCTGTCTAGTAGAACCTAAGTATCCTAGACATTCCTAGGCCAGTCCTGATGTCCCTAGGACTCACGTGTACTAGATCCTCCTTTCTAGCTGAACCTAAGTGTCCTATACATTCCCGGGCCAGTCCTGACTTCCTTAGGACTCATGTGTCCTAGATCCTCCGGTCTATCAAAACCTAAGTGTCCTAGACATTCCAAGGCCAGTCTCTACATCTCTATAGCTCACATGTCCTAGACCTTATATCTAGCGAAACCTAAGTTTCCTAAACTTTTATGAGCTAGGCCTGACGTCCCTAAGACTCAAGTGTCTTAGATCCTCCTGTCTAGCGGAACCTAAGTGTCCTAGACATTCTCGAACCAGTCCTAATATATCTAGCACTCATGTGTCCTAAATCCTTCTTGTCTAGTTAAACCTAAGTATCATAGACATTTCTAGGCTAGTTTCGATGTCCCTAGGACTCACATGTCCTAGATCCTCCCATCTAGCGGTACCCATGTCCTAGATGAAAAATTTCAAAGACGGACCATAAGTGTTGATCTAATAAATGACTAAAAAAATAATTAAATTCCTCCAAAAATTCAATGGTGCAAATAAAATGAATGTAAAAGGGCTGAGTCCATAGTTTATGCTCACACAATTATAATAGGAACAAAAACGAGCTTATAAGCTTAATAATAAAATGAGCACAAGATTACATCAAAAAAAAAAAGGAGCCCCGGCATAATTATAGCAAACCAGGATAGCCGGGGGCCTAATAAAAAATAATAAGTTCAGATGTGAAAAAATATCATAAGGCTGGATTCATTTAATTAGAAGTCCAATTACAAGCCCAAAGGGGGCAACAGGGCAAGATCACAACAAGCCTAAAACCAAATACGGGCCCAATCACTTGGCTGGCCCAAAAGACCACAGAAATATAAAAAAAAATGGCAAAACAGCCATTACCTATAAGAACAATAGCTCACAAAGGTAGTATTTAGGGAAACAAAAAGAGGATGAAGCACATATGATTGGCAATTACTTACCAAAGGGGCCACCATAATCAAGTCAACACCAGTATGTTGCCAATGCCACTTCTTCAGATTACCCATATCTTTCAACCCATCATACGACAAATGCCCAAACTATTGAAAACCCAAGACATACGATCAATAACAGATTCCATACCAATTCCTTTCGAGCACTAGAACAATTCGACTCCATCCCCAAGACTTATATACAGTTGCTACCCTGGTTATTACAAAGCCGACAAATAAGCCTGGCACCACTTGAACTCATGAAACCTCCTTTTCCAAGGTGGTACGACCAAATTGCAAAATGTGATTATCATGCTAGTGCGATAGGGCATTCAGCAGAAAATTGTACAGCCCTAAAAAAGATGGTGCAAAATCTAATCTAAGCCAGCTGGTTGAAATTCGATAAGGGAAATCAAACTCCAAATGTGAGCAGTAACTCTTTGCCTACCCATGGAATTAACGAGGCAAATGCCATCTATTCAGAAGTAGAAGAAGATTATACATGTAAATTGAATGATGCTCGCATGCCAATAACTAATTTGTTTTTCATTTTGAAAAAGGTTGGATTGATAAAACTAATCAGGAGTAGCAAATTTGGGGAGCACGATGAGAATAGGGGATGTCAATACCATTTAGGCATCAAGGACCATGAAATTCATGAATGGCCCCAGTTTAGAGAAGAAGTGCAAAGGCTGATAGATTTCAAGTTCATCATTTTTTGGCAAAATAAAAAAGATAAAGCAAATGTATATGCTTTGACAGAAGAAACAACACCAACTCTAGAAGCACCAGTTTTCTAAAAATTGATTGCTATAATAATACCCAAGAAATAAATATTTCCTTTCCAAAGGCATTATTCCTTTTGCGATTGATACTCTGGCCACCTTTTTATGTATGAGAATTCAAAAGCAGTACCTTAGAGATATGATTTTGTATCTTCAGCGCAAGTGGAACCCCTAAATGTTGAGATTATACCCCAGATGAAATTTAGCAATAGAGACAAGAAGAAATTGACAAACGTCGTAAAGGGAAAGGCAAACAAGATGAAAACTTAGAGGAACCTTAAAAGGTAATTCAACCATCTGTAACATGTGCAATGCAATGACCCGAATCTAACACAATATAATATGGATTAATATATATAATAATAGTAATTAATCATAAATCAAAATTAAATTAAAAATTCCCTTCAAAAATAAATTTTTCTCTGAAAATAGGGTCACAACGATCATTGTGAATAGTGCAACGATCGTTGTCAAAAGTTCAACGATCATTGTGAATGAACAGTGATCGTTGTGAAATACACGAAAATCGACCAAAAATCCAGTGAGGTACACGAGCTCGTGGGAAAATAGCAACGAGCTCGTTGCAAATCAGCAACGATCGTTGTGAATAGTGCAACGATCATTGTAAGCCAAAATCACCAAAATGAAATATTTTTCCAAAATTCGCAGTTCTAAAACAGAATTTCTAACTTTCCTCTGTAAAACCGTACTTAAACCAACTTAAAATCAATTAATATACATGTCAAACTTTCAAACTTAAAAATACAATAATGTTGATAAACAAAGAATATTGAAAACTTCATCAACATATAATTATCAGAAAATCAACTTTATTCAAACATTTACTCAAATCTTTTACACATATATAAACATATCAATATTGTTCATTACATATAATGTCAATTAACAACTTAAAAACCAAATGCATACATATATAAATGCATAACCAAATGCAT
>CANYLF012874336.1:0-10600 GCA_948193215.1 Bocquillonia castaneifolia
AAGATAACAATAAAAAGTAATTAAAGATTGCTTGATTATTGCTTGTGATTTAATTTTTCTCAATTATTAATTACATTGAATTTCTATAGTATAATCATGGCCACGTACAACCAATTAATGTGTAGCCATGTCTAAAATTTCTTGAGTTGGTTTATCAAGTATAAACTACTTGAAATTAGGATAATGATCTTGATTTTTTCAAAGTTTGTTCTAATGAGAGGAGTGACCATCTTCTCTAGTAAATAAGCCATTATACAACTTCATTAGAATGTAATAAACAGCAAAAAGAGAAGAAATCACGAGGAACCACCAACTCCATGACATCCATACACGATTCCTTTGAGTTTGTGATAAGGATACAACTTCTTCTTTCCTGCAACGTAAAACAAACATATGTTTCTTTTACAAGATGCAATGAAAGAAATAATATGTAAAAGTATATAGGATTAGAATGATTTGGAGTTAGAAAACATGCCTGGTTTTCGGCCGAGGTTTAGGCTTTTCCATTGGAGATTCTTCTTTGGCTTTAGGTTTTGGAGCTGGCTGTGATGGTGGATGTTCACTTGTAACAGGAGATTTGCTTGGTCCTGCTAATTCTGACCCCTGTTTCAGGGGTTCAACCCTTGGGATAGGAACATTTTTTACCTGTTATTTATGGTGCTTTAGTCAGCTCCAATTTCCTTGGATTTGAATATGTTCATATATACTACTCGATTTACTAATAAGTTGATTAATGGTCTGAAATAACTCACCAAGTTCTTGAATTGAAGATTGTAAAATGTTTCAATGTATCTTTGTTTAGCAAATTTCTGTTCTTTGTTTAGCTGCCTCCAAAATCCATAAACTGATCCCATGTTCAACAATTTATTTGCATAAATCTTCCATGTATAGCTGCAATGTAAAGCAGAATTGTGGTTAGTGCTAATGGAAGAAATTATATGGTAAAATTTTATTTCATCTGCATTCCTATTACCATTCATATATACGTTGCAGGCCGGCTGTTGAAATCTTGTTCCAATATTCAGGATCTGTCTTGCATTTCTCAAAGAAATCGGCGATCTTGTTGCTTGATTCATCTCCATTTTTGGGATCGATGTGGAAGCCAGAGATGCCATCAACAATGATTTCTGCTGGTCCTCCTTGATTGGTAGCAAAGGTTGGCAATCCACAGTTCATTGCCTCGATGACTGTAAGACCAAAAGCCTCGTAAAGCGCAGGCTGAATGAAAGCTCCTTTTGTATCTGCAATGCACCTGTAGAGTTCTCCATTTCTGTATCTGTCTGTTTGTGCAGCTATCCATCTTATCTGACCCTTAAGCTGGTATTTCTCTATCAGGGAATGCATCTTATTTATCTCTGCAATTTCTTCTCTGTCTTTCGACTTAGATGGATCGAAGAATCCAGCTACAATGACTAGATTTACCAAGTTTCTTAGTCTCTTGTTCTTTCCATACCACTCAGTTAGTCCTGCAATGTTCTTCACTGTATCAAGCCTTGCCATGGAGAAGATAATTGGCTTCTTTCTGTCTGCTAGATATCCACTGTTCCACAAATATTTTAGTTGTTAACACAAGAAATGGTGTTGTTCACATGAATTGAAGGTAACTTCATAAAACTTACATGTGCTCGTTGTTGTTCTCGTTGCTATAGATCAGTTCTTCAATGGCAGGATGAAATGCAGTCAGCCTTTTCCGTTTTTCTGTGTAGGGAAAGTAGACAGATTGATCAGCACCAGGCGCAGCAATGTTGAATTTCGGATCAAACACGTTGATGCCTGATACAACTCTGCAAAGCCCTGGCATGGTAAATACCTCATGGCTTTCGTACTGTCCAGGCCTATCCTTGCTGAGAAACAATCAATTTTTTCGAGTTAATGATCGAAAAAATGTTGGTTAAGTAAAAAGAGTTAGAATTGATGACATTGGATTAGACTTACCTTCCTGCAATTTCTTGGTATGTGCTAGTTATGATAAAATCAGCTGCATTCATTGCAATCATGTCGGCTGTGAATTGACAAGAAAAATGGTACTTGGGATCTAATTGCTTCCATTTGGCATCTGAGTCTTCATACTTAGTTTTCTCCAAAGCATGAGCTATAGTTCCCTGAATGAATAGCAGGTGACAATTTAGAACACAAGAGAAGTAATTAATTATAAATAGTAGTAAAAACTAGTTGTGCTAAGCTTAAACCAGAGGTATTCCAAGTCTGTTTGCCATCAGAGTTGCCACCAAGTTCCCATCACTGTAATTCCCAATAATGAGATCTGGTTTACATTCCATGATTTCGATGATTTTATCAGCAGCATCCTATTGTCAGCAAAGTGCAACCAATAATGCCAAAAGATTGTTACTACATGGCGATGAAAGTACAAAATCAGAAGTATAAATAAACGATCATCGAAGAGAGAAAAGAGAAACTTGCCTGAGCAAATCTCTCAAGATATGGATAGACATCGAAACGGGAGAGCCACTGGGGAAGAACACCTTTCTCTGTTTTGAATGGGATTCTAAGAATGTTGGAATGTTTTGTGCCTATAACAGGCTCCATTTCTTGGTTGCATTTTGTTCCTTTAGCATCTGGAATAAGTCGTGTGATCTGAATGAACACGAAAGATTAATATGAGGGCATTAATCCGATCCATATTAAAATATTTTATCATCTGAATGATCGTCATGGCATTTAGTTTTTATCTGCAACTTACCACAAGAATCTGAGGCTTTATGCTAAGACCTTGCTGCTTGATCCTGTGCAACATCTCTTCCTCTAATGCTCTTACTTGATCAAGAATGTAAACTACCTAAAACATCGACACATTATGCAAATTCATTTAAATAAATTTAGTAGTAGAAACTATAAGCAATATATATTTTTATGGGATCTCCAACTCACCCGACCACCAGTATCTGGTAATCCAAGGACATTTGCTTGGCCAAAGTACCCGTGTGGAGAGAAAATTACAATGTTGAACATGTTGGGAAGTCTGCTAAACAGAGACTCCAGTTTCACAGGGTCTGGAGCCTGAAGCAATTCAGAAAGCAACTTCATTGTTTCGTCAACTCTTTCTGCAGTGTTTCCCCATCCTTTCTCAAAGCCCATCTCTTTCAGACTAAGAATGGCACAATTCAAAGAAGCAGTTGGTGAATTTCCATCTTCGAAAGGCAATTTACAGGAAACAAAGAATCAAGTTTATAGATAAATGACCTTTGTTGAATATCCTGATATGCTGCGTCTTTTGGAAACACAGAAAGAAGATCTTCAGCTCCGATCAGTGCTGTTCGAAGCTTGGCAACTGTATCCAGCTTTTCATTGATCATAAGATCCTGCAAGTTAAAACAGGCATTTATTTACCCTTATAGTTTCTTTGATTTCTTCTACTAAGATTGTTCAGCTATTTTAATTTCATGTCATTTTAGTGGATAAGTACCTCTCCCTGATATTTTAGGTCTAGTAAATAGTCGAGTAGAGGTTTTGCACTATCAGAGGCCCCAAACAGATTTGAGGACATGATTTTTGACATGAAATTCATCCCATTCCCAATAGAAGAAGAAAGAGTCAGGTGAGGAGTTGAGAAGTCCATTGCTCCGAAATCTACTTCTAAAGCATTTTCATCCTTGGCCCTGATCAGGAAAAAAAAATCACATTCATATTTCATTATTAAGCAATCGTAGAATTATACTCAATGGCAGACGATATCCTCTTTAATTTTGTGCTAATTTCTATCTCATGATCATCAGAACCAATTGATTCAAAATTTTCTTTTAGCAGCTTTGACGTACCAGTTTTCATCAAAGATCATTTCCTTGAACTGCAAGTATTCTGAAGCAGAAATTCCCTCTACATTAAGATCGTCAGCATTCACCTTTACATATTCCCAAAAACCTGGATTTGGCCTTACAACAAAAGCAACATAAGGTGGAACAACAGCTGCCTCCTGTCAAATTTTTACATCAAAACAGAACTAACTATTTAGTCCAAAAACATATATCCATGTTCGAACTTCGAACTTATCAATCTGTCTACAGAATATATGAAGAGAAAAATGAATACCTGAGTGGAACTCAGGATGTAACCAAGTAAACCTTCCAAGACCTTTTTCTTTTCGCCTTTGTCTAGTATCAACTTCTCCAATTCTTCCATTATATGCTGCGGTTTCAGTAGTTTATTCCCCGTAGAAACAAAGCTTTTTTTAACAGCACAAGAAAGAGAAGATTAGATGATCAAATATTTGTGATCAAAACTAGTTCAAAGAAAGAAAATAATGAAAATGCATACCTGGAAAAGCACCTCTTCATATGATACCGGCTTTGCTTCAACGCATCAGGCATGCTGTCTGCAATCGTTTCGGATCGTTTGAGGACAGGTCCAGAAGCCATATTTCAGGAAAAATATGTCACGATATGCTCCAGAAAACACAAAAGTTTTATTTTTATACACAATGTAGTTTTTGTGTGTTGTAAAGGGTGCCTCAATGTAATGTATTTATAGCAAACGGATAATAAAAATATTAAGTCTGGCACAGGCTTTTGCTGGAGAGTTAGAAAAGGAACATTCATCAGAAACGTTTTGTGGGAAAGAAAAGAAAGGAATATGCAAATTGATTGAAGCGAATTTAGATTGCCTTTTTGCCAATATCTTATAAAGTATTGTGAAAGATTGCTTTAATTAATGTTTTTAGAAATGGATGACTAATAATATATGCTTTGCTTCTCATATACCTACATCACAAGATATAGGTCTAGTTCTTTTAATTGCTTCAAACTTTTTAGATTTTGCTTTACTAACATGTTTTTTAACAGCTAGCTTTTTCCTTCGGTCTGCTTTATATGTCTCAACATTCTTTGGCTAAATATCAAGTTACCTGTTTTTAACAGGTTTTCACCTTTACATCTTTTCTGAGTTTTAACTTCCTATTATCAAAATGCCATTTAGCGCCTGTTGCAATCATTTTGTACATTTTATCCATATTTTGACCGAAAAATTTTGAGTTCTCCGGATAGTTGCGCTTACAAATATAACAAAATTTCTTATTTAATCTCGTGGAATTTGACCCTTTTTTATTCTCTTTGTAGAATGCTAAACGGGACACGACGCGAGTTATACAGCTGAACCTAAAATACCTTACCTTCTAATAGAAAGGATACAGGAAGACCAATCAAGTTCCAAGCCCAGGGGTGAGCATGTGCTCAGTTGGATCGGTTCAAAATCAAACCAAACCTAAAATAAACTAAAATATTTCAATTCAGTTGAGTTCATAGGTTTGAAAATTATTATATTTTACTCAGTTATTGTTATTGTCATATCATTTGAAGTTTTTTTTTTTTTATTTTTTGCTAATTATTTAACACCTGTTACATCAAAATGATTTAGTTTAAGTTTAGTTTACTCATTATTTTATTAGAAAAACATCATAATGTTCTAAGAAGATTCACATTTTACTTTCTAGAAACGCAAATCCTAACCGATCCACACAAATAGACTTTGACCACATTTGAAGTTGCCCACCCCTAACTTTGAATTTGGCGTCAAGCCTCGCACTGCTCTTAGATAGCATCATAGACCATTTTGGTTTTATTATCCACTATTTACATGAATGCACCAGAATAATAATCCATTTTTCATCCAATCAACTATCCACAACACTACTAATCAGTTAAGATATTATTATTTCCCCCTTAAAAAATTAAGCTATTATTAATAATATTTAATAAAACTAAGGGGGTGCATTAGTTATGAGTATTTTTAATAAAATTGTGTTATTTTATTATTAAAACAACTTTTCCTTAAATATTAGAAAAATGAAAATAAATCATCTTGTGATATAATAAGAGGTAGTAATGATCCTGTTAAAAAGTTTAAAACTCTACCTGATATTAGGACGCATGAAAGTAGAAAAGAGTATGAACTATTATGGAGCACAGGTTACCAACAAAAAGTACATATGATGCTCTACTTAACAGGAAAGAAAAATGGTTGCTATTAAGTAATATCAAATAAATAGAAACAGAGAAAGAACAAAAATATGAACAGATAAACACTTAAATTGAATCAATAAATCTCACTATGTAGGTTCGAGGGAAAACCAGTAAGCATTTCAAGTTCGGATATGTAAAGAACACATTCTACTGATCCTACAGAGTATGGACATGTATCCCAATACCTCTAAGTTCTAAAGCCTGAAGTCAGCGCCTCCCATCGTTCGCTGCTCCATCCAGAATGGGACTGGTGTCCCGGCTCATGAAATGGTGATGTTGAGAATCAATATATACAGTCTGAAGCTCTGATTGTTGTATTGTAAGGCAGTTGCCATTAGTGGGGGACTGAGCTCCACTTTGAGAATCTGCCAACATCTGAAAATACGCGTGAGGTCCCCAGCCTGCACATCAAATGTGAAAAATAAGAAATTCATGCAAAATTTAGGCATGATGATAATATGAAAACACAACATGTTTTCAATTTTCAAGTGCACTAGCAGATGCAATTCCTCATTGAAAACAAAGGACAAAAAGGAAAAATTTAGTCATTAATTTAGCAGCAAATTTTTTCCAACATTGAACCATAATTATACAGCAGGTCTTCCAAATTGATGCTTTTTTTTCCTGTTTTTTCTTTGGGAAATCGTAACTCTTGATTGCACTTTTTCTTAATTAGAAGAAATGAATTCTCAAAAAAATAGAAGAAATGAAAAATATGCATTTGAATTAAATAAATGTTACAAGTTGATGACCTTAAAGTACCCTTTTTTTTTTTTTATAAGCAGACCTTAAAGTACCCTTATTCCACAGATAGGACCTTTCCATTTTTCCTATTATGAACTTAGGTAATCATTTCTAGTGAAGAACTAAATTGCAAAAGCTTGAAACGTAGAGATGTCAATGATGAGAGAACCCATTATGCACATCTACACTGTACTACAAATTCTTCACATATATTGTTATCCTATTGCTTTCAAAGGTGGACCTCAAAATTTTCACTAGGTAAAAATCCCATCCTATGACAACAAGGTGTTAAATTGCATTTTTAATAAATAATTAGCTTCATTACATTATTAATAAATAAACCAAATTAAGGCAGTTAAAAGAAGCTAATCAATTGTTTCTCTTTTTTTCCTTTTTCTTTTTCTTTACATGTAAAAGCGGATGCATGTCCAAATGCCAAATGTTCTTAGCAAACCACTTAACACATTTTTGGTATCAACATATAGATATTCAAATCCTAATTTGTATAATACATTGGAAAAGGAAAACAGGAAGGACATACCATCCATGTCATAAGGAGGTGGAAAGAATTGCAAGTAACAAAATGAAGCAACTGTCAGACCTGCAGACAGAGTTAACAACAAAATGACAAGGTTTTCACGAAAGCAAGTAGTTTAATGCATATCATAGAAATGAATCCTTGACAAACAGACCTATAAGGCCACCAGCAAATACATCTTGCCAGTGATGCCAGTAATCATCAACTCGAGAAACTGCTACAAGAGCTGCAACAAGTAATGGCAGGATAACAATACAAAGCTTTGCAACATGGCCCCTCCGATCAAAAACCCTGATTTTCCCTGACAAGTACCAAGCCAAAAAACCAAGACCAGCAAAGGACCCTGCACACCAATGAAAAGAATTCATCTTAGCTAACATTCCATCATCAAGCATATGCTGCATAATGAGTTCCTATAGACAAGAAATTGTTTACAGTACAATTTCTAAACATGCCAAAGTAATAAAAGCGAAAGATATGTTCTTGCGATTATTTAATATTTTCTTGACGTGCTCGTGGGGATGAGGGGAAACTTCTTACAATACAACATCAAAATAGTAAAAAGCTTCAATACCATCCTACTTTTATCAAATGTAACCTTCATGTTAAGGTAAGTAAATAAAAGAAAGCTTCAATATTAGTGTTAACATGAAGAGATAGTCACCAAATTCATTAAAGAAATCTAGAGAATTTTACAGAGTTGTAAATTGCATTTAGTTTAAAGGGAGTTAAGAAGCAATTATAGAACCCTCTTTCTTTTCTGCGTTCTTTTTTTGTGGGTAAGGGTGCATTCAGCTAACTCTGCCAAACTACATGAGAACAAGCTTAGTTTATGCAGTTGCAAAGCCGAATACCAAACAGCTCCAATGCATGAGAAAGTATTCTCTAAGTCAATCTCCAACAGAGTCCAATGACAGAGAGAAATAATTAATGGAATATAGAATATTGAATAGGAAAACTAGCATTGCCAAAACCATATGGACAAATGTATAATGGCAGGCTGTAGAAGCCTAGGTAATTTTGCTTTATAAACTGGAATTCTAGCCTCAAAAAAAAAAAAAAAATCCAAGACAACTAGGATAAGTCGATATAGAAATAAAAAAGGCAAAGGACTTGTATCAAACAATAAATTCTTAGAACATGAGCACACCATTAATCAAAAAGAAAAGGCAACATGTACATGTATTCTATAAGGCAAACACTTGTTGGAACAAGGGCTCTCACTTACAAGAAGTATGTCCACTGGGGAAACTTTTATGTCCTTCCTTGATGACACTCTTCACTCCAGTACACATAACATCAGTTGTGACAGGATCAAACACCTGGAAACACAACACAAGTACACTGAAAACTCAGTTCTGCTACAAACTGAGAAAACTAACTAGAAAAGGAATGAACATCAAGGCAGTACATTGACAATAGAATATAATACCAACATACCCCTTTGCCATTAGGAAAACAACGCCAAAAAAAGTCAGGCCTAGGTCGACCCACTGCGTCTTTAATAGCATCAGTTATAACTCCAGTAATAAGCACAGAAAAGAGAAGACCTGAACATCCAAATTAATCAATTATCTTATCAAACAAAAGAACTGAAGAACAAAAATGCAACAAGAAACAGAAAGAGAAATAGGAAATACCCAGAATAGCATGGTGCAAATCATAGACATCCCTTCTAATGAAGTAGTAGATAATAATGATGACAAAAGGCAACAAAATTGCAACAATCTAAAGAAAGGGGCAATAATTTTTAGCAACAAATAAAATAATAAGACATTATAATCATTACTGATTGTTAAAAAGTTAATAAGGTTTTAATTCAAGTACATACAGGAACAGCCCAAAAGGGAATAGTATTGTCTTTAAGTGGGTAAGAGAGGTCTGTCAGCATATCTTTACCAACAAATCTGTGAAAAGGCTCTATCACATTCAAAACCACTTCAATAACTCCAAGAAGGATAAGAATTAGCCAGTCATGCATGTGTATTCTCAACACTTTCACTCCATGGGATCTCACTGTGTGTGCATTTAACTGTATTTCTGGCATTTTCTTCTACCTGAAATTTCAAATTTACAAATCATCAAAATCCCTGACTAAAATGACACCATAAATAAACAGAAAATAATTAAGAACTTTGGAAACTTTTTCTTTTTTGCTTTTGGATTAAGAACTTCTTCTCAGGAACCAAACAGCTTTTCATTAATTTTAAAAAATAAAAATAGAGCAGAATTAGAAAAGGAACAGACCTGAACCTGTGAGGAGAAA
Organism: Bocquillonia castaneifolia; assembly: GCA_948193215.1. Classification (NCBI taxonomy): domain Eukaryota; kingdom Viridiplantae; phylum Streptophyta; class Magnoliopsida; order Malpighiales; family Euphorbiaceae; genus Bocquillonia; species Bocquillonia castaneifolia. The sequence goes on from CANYLF012874336.1 coordinate 9,521, forward strand.
TTTTTGAAAAATTGTTGGAAGTGAGAGTGAGACAAATTGAGAGAAAGAGAGACAGTTTTTTTTTTTCCTAATTGAAAAGTGAAAGGTGGAAGAGATGATTGATGAGTTTTTAAAAGAAAATTAAAGTAATAATATTATAAAATTAATAATAAAGAAAAAGAAAAATGCGTGTAATTTTGAATAATGCTAAGCTACATGTAAATAATGCATCTGCTTTGCTTTGAAGATCATATAACACGTATTTTTATTAAAATAATTACTAATTTATAGTATTAATTTAAAATAGAGAAAAGTAGTTTCAGGATTAATTGTTCTTGTAGTTAAGAGATTTATGTTCTTTTGTTTCGCGTCATTTTCTCAGAATCCCGTCTTTGTTGTTGTGTTATTAAATATGATGGTACAATTTGGAAACAAAATCCATTTTGGTACCTTTTGTTTTTACTTCTCATAAGATCTCGATTTCGAAGTAGATGGAAATTAACTATGGTTTTGAAAAATAAAAGAAAATGAAAACCTATGAAAAATTAGTCGAAAGAAAATTTTTCTTCAAGCTGATCGTAATTAAAATATTTTTTTGCAAAAGTTATATTTTTAAAATCTTATTGAATTTGCTTTCATTGTAAAAAAAAATTATGATTTATGTTCCTTCCCTTTTAAAATAATGATTCAACTCTAAAATAATAGTATTCACCAAAAAAAAACTCTAAAATAATAATTTATTTTTTCATTTAAAATATTTTTATTAATTAAAATACTATTGTAAATATTTAATAAATTAATGAATTGAAACTCTGGATTAATTTTTTTAACAAAATATCTTGATAATATCCTCTGATTTATTTAACCGAATATTATCTTCTGATTTCATTGTTTGATTTTTTAGGGATGTCCAAAATTTATTTTAATATTATATAAAAACTGTTTTTTCAGGGAAAAATAATATTGCTCCATGTTTTAACTTTTTGATAATTTATTTAACACAATTCAAATAATAGAGTTGTGGTTGACCTAATTCATGGGTGTGACTGGAACGGTGATGTGTGGGGTAAGTTCTTCTTCTTCTTCATGATGAATGCTACA
>CANYLF012874460.1:0-21769 GCA_948193215.1 Bocquillonia castaneifolia
GCACAGAAAGATGAGGAAGAGCCATGAGGTTTTGATATATTTCTTGTACTTTCTTCCATTGATGATAAAGGCGCAAAACACAACAATGTTAGTGAAAGTAGGAGTGGTTCTTGACATGGAGTTGGAGAGTCCAGTAGGGAAGATGGGTTTGAGTTGCATCGACATTGCCCTCTCAGACTTCTATGCCACACACACTTACTATCGGACTCGTTTGCTTCTTAACACCAGAGACTCCCGTTCAGATGTTGTCGGAGCAGCCGCAGCAGGTACTATACTTCCTCTCTCTCTCATCTCTTTCTATATTTAATTAATCAATTTTTACATTTCTTCAATGAATAAATTTGTGCATATACATTTTATTTTCTCAAGATTGATCAACCTACTACGTACATCCTAAAATAAACCATTTCTTCTTCAAAGATCCTATCTGTAGTTTATTTTCAAATTGCTGGATTAGAGTACTTAACTCTTCTGATTTGATGATTGATCAAGTCTTACCTATATATTTGGTTTATTGTATTTAACCCTTGGATAAGTAATATATACTAATACTATGAGTATTGTACACATGACCAACAAAAATTTAATAAATATTTATAAATAAAACTAACTTATAGGTATCACATGTGTATTATATCCCAATAATTTTGTGTGCCATATAAAAGTAGTTATATAACATGAGAATTTTGTCTTTATTTTCAATTATTCAGATGTAAACAACTAGAGTATATATGCCATCTATCTAACATAGTTTAGACTTTAGATTTCACAGTAATACATAGTAAACAGAAAATATACGGTAGGAAAATTTTTTTCTTCTCCTGTTTATTGCAAAAATGAAGGATAACTCGATTGGTTAGGAGACAATTGACCAATATAATAAGTTATTGGACCTTTTTATTTTTGCATATTTACAGTAACTTCTATGACTCTTTTTTTTTGGAGGGGAAGGCGCTTTTTTTTTTTTTGGCATAGAGAAAATTAGTTTCAATTAATTCGAATTATTGTTGTAAATTTATTTCCAAAATGTACAGCTCTAGACTTGATAAAAAATGAGGGTGTGCAAGCAATCATAGGGCCAACAACATCAATGCAGGCGGATTTTGTTATTGATCTTGGAGAAAAAGCTCAAGTACCCATCATATCATACTCTGCAACAAGTCCTTCTCTTACTTCCGTCAGAAGCCCGTATTTTTTTAGAGCTACACAAAATGACTCAACTCAAGTCTATGCCATTAGTGCAATACTTCAAGCTTTTGGATGGAGAGAAGCGGTGCCCATTTATGTTGATAATGACTATGGTCAGGGAATTATACCTTATTTAATTGATGATTTGCAAGCAATTGATATTCGTATACCCTATAGGAGTACCCTTTCTCTTGCTTCTACCGATGATCAAATCATCCAAGAGCTTTACAAGTTAATGTCTATGCAAACCAGAGTTTTTATTGTGCATATAACGCCTCCATCTCTTGGCTATAGATTTTTTACCAAAGTAAACGAGGTTGGAATGATGAGTGAAGGCTATGTTTGGATCATCACTGATGGGCTTACTAATGCCTTGAGTTCGTTTACTCCTGCAGCCATTGATTCAATGCAGGGTGTTTTGGGCGTTAGGCCTTATGTTCCGATCACTAAAGAGTCGGAAAATTTTCGAGCTCGATGGAAGAGAAAGATCCAGCAAGAAAATCCAAGCAGCAGTCACAATATTGAACTGAACATTTTTGGACTATGGGCATATGATGCTGCCACTGCACTGGCCATGGCAATTGAGAAAGGTGGAACTACAAACTTGGGTTTTCAAAAGGCAAATGTCAGCAATTCAACTGACCTTGCAAGTTTTGGAATCTCCGAAAATGGTCCAACTCTTATTGAAGCATTATCAAATACTAGCTTCAAAGGTCTTACAGGAGATTTCCATTTTGTGAACGGCCAGCCACCTTCATTAGCTTTCCAAATAATTAATGTCATTGGTGGTGGTGGAAAAGGAATTGGATTTTGGACACCAGGAAATGGTCTTGTCAAGAAATTGAGCTCAATAACAAGTAAAGAATTGTATTCTACTTCTAAATCCAATCTGGGTTCTGTTATATGGCCAGGGGATACAACTTCTGTTCCAAAGGGTTGGGTGATTCCAACAAGCGGGAAGAAGCTGAGAGTAGCAGTGCCTGTGAAGGATGGTTTCCATGAATTTATACAGGTAGCAAGAGATCCTAGTAGTAACACTACAACAGTCACAGGCTACTGCATAGATGTTTTTGATACTGTGGTGAAAGCCTTACCTTATGCTTTGAGTTATGAGTTCATTCCCTTTGCCAATCCTGACACTAGTAGTGCAGGAACTTACGATCAGTTGATTTATCAAGTGTATTTAAGGGTAAATCTTCTCATCTTTATTCAATTTTGATCCAAATAATTAGCTATTTACTTGCTAATTTCTGTCTCTGTAATTAACAGAATTTTGACGCTGTAGTGGGAGATACTACAATCATCTTCAATAGGTCCTTGTATGTGGACTTCACATTGCCATACACAGAATCAGGTGTATACATGGTGGTGCCAACAAAAGACGAGAAGAAAAAAAATGCTTGGGTTTTCTTGAAGCCTTTAACTTGGGATCTCTGGGTAACAAGCTTTTGTTTCTTTGTTTTCATTGGATTCATTGTATGGATTCTAGAGCACAGGGTGAATGAAGAATTTCGAGGACCTCCTTCTTATCAATTCAGCACTAGCCTTTATTTTTCCTTCTCAACCATGTTTTTCTCTCATCGTAAGTATATAGTATACCCTTTCTTTTGCTGTCTATTACTTGTTATATCTAGCTGCTAAATGTGACGTATAATTGCAGGGGAAACAGTGGTTAGCAACTTAGCTAGAATAGTGTTGATAGTATGGTGTTTTGTTGTGTTGATTTTGGTACAGAGCTACACCGCCAGCTTAACGAGTATGCTAACAGTCCAGCAGCTCCTGCCTACTGTGACGGATGTAAATCAACTCATAAAAAATGGGGAGAAGGTGGGCTACAAGAGGGGTTCGTTTGTTCCAGAAATTTTGAAGAAGTTGGGTTTTGAAGAAACTAATTTTGTAATTTATGATACTGTAGAAGAATGTAATGAACTTCTCTCCAAAGGAAGCAGAAAAGGTGGCATTGCTGCTGCTTTTGATGAATTGCCATATATGAAGGTGTTCCTAGCAAAGTATTGCTCCAAGTATACCATGGTTCAACCTATAACTAAAACCGATGGCTTCGGCTTTGTAAGTGACTTCCCAATTTCTCTCGTGCATATTAATAAATGTTTTCTGCTTATGCCAAAAAAATAAATAAAGTTTTTGACAGGGTTTCCTTCTGTTTTATGAGTTTCAGGTTTTCCCCAAAGGGTCTCCTCTAGTGCCTGATATATCAAGGGCGATCTTGAATATCACCGAAGGAGATCAGATGAAAAGAATTGAGAAGGCATGGTTTGGCAACCAACGCAATTGTCCAGATCCTAGCAATTCAGTGTCTTCTAACAGCCTTGGTCTCCAAAGCTTCTGGGGCTTATTTTTGATTGCTGGAATGGTTTCAATTTCAGCATTGCTGATATTTGCAGCCATGTTTGCTTATGAACATCGGCAGGACTTGATATATTCAGATTCTGAAGCTTCAATATCAAGTAGAATTCGTGAGTTGTTTGACCAAAAGGACTTGAAATCACACACGTTCAGAAAGAGTGAAGTGAACGACATTAATGTTCCTCCCAGTATAAGTTCCCCAAGTCCATCAACTTATTCAGTACATACATATTTTCCCATCTACCAGGAGACATCATCTACAGAACAGGGTGACTCTGACCCAAATGACCAGGCACCTCAAGAGGTAGCACTATCTAGCATTAATGTCGTTGCTGATCTTAATCAACATATTCCAACAACTGCAGAAATAGCCACCCAATGATACGTTGATTCTTTTAGCCATGGTTCTTACTTGTATATTTTTTAATTGTTCTATGCAATTTTTAGTTCATGCTTCAGTATCCACGTGTGATAACTTCATTAAAGAAATTTGTTTACGGTGAAAGTTGTTAATAAGTTACACAGTAAATTATAATTTCCCCTCAACAATAACTACTTCATCACGACCTTTTAACTGTTCTCTCTTGACATTCATTAAAATTAACTACTCCTTCCTTCACTTTTTTACACCATCAGTGTAAGGATCGAATTTAGAAAAATAAAATGTTTAATCAAAAACTTATTTTTTGTCAAAAATTAATTCAATTTGGTCCAAAAACTTATTTTCTTTTCAAAAAAAATAATATAATTCATAAAAAAATTATAAAATTTACATGATATTTTTAAATTATATATATATTATTTTGAATTTATAAAAAATAGAAATAAAATTTATTAAACTACTTAAAATCTTATTTTAAAATTTAAAATTCACTAATTATATAAACAATAAAAATGAATTTTAATAATATTGACCAGAATTTATAAGTAAAATAATCTTTATGAGTGTATAAAAATAATAAAGATTAAATTATTCAAACTCATAAAATTTTGACAAAATTTGATATAATTTTAAAAAAATTTATAATCTTAAAATAATAGCAATTTCTTATGTGTCAATTGATTTCAAATTATCTCTCTTATTAAACAAATCACAACTGTTCTATGCATCTATAATTATTATGTGCATTATTATTTATTTTACTTTTTTTTTCAATAGTTGTATTTTTTAACTTTAAATTTATTTTCACCATTCCATTTATCATATATAATCATTAATTTTTCTAACCACTATCTATTTTTTATTTTTTATGATCAAATAATAAATTTTACTTCTTAATAATTCTATTTATGACATTTGATCTTTCCAAAAAAAATATATTTATAATCGAATTGATTTATTTATTTAAATAACAATTTCATAAAAATAAATACAATACATATGTAGCATGTACTAATTTAATATTTATTTTATATTTTAAATAAAATATTATTTTATTTGTATATAGTTTAATGAAATAATATTATTGATAAAACTGAGATATATATAGAATATATGAAAAGATCAAAAAAAATCTTAAAATTAATTAACATCAATAAATTAAAATTGATTAATTGATGAATAATAAGTTACTTTAAAATTTTAAAGTAGTATGATGTACATATTACATAATCAATTTCATTTTTTAATCATTCTTTCTTTTTCTTTAACAAACTTTCATTTAATTTATTATATATCTCATGTATTATAATGTGTATATAATTTATTAATTTTACATTTCAAACTTTCCATTGATGAAAACTGATTAACACGTCAAATTCATCGCAATTATGTGAATTAATAATGAATTTAATAATTTAACAAATATAATTCATTTTACCAATAAATTTGAAGTTTTAAAATTAATAAATTAAAAATAAAATACTTTTTAATCATAAAATTGATGGTCCAATATAAATTTAGTTGTAGCTACTCGGTTAGCGAATTGTAACCGGAGCTTTTGGAATTGGTTATTCACAAAGCCTTATTTTAGGACGGACAGCTTTATTCTATGGCTCATGTATGAACATCAAATTAAACTCACGCAAATTGACCTGGATGATCCATGGGGACCTGCCTTTTCTGACTTCTGATAAGATCAAGAGAATGAATTAGCAGAGAAAGGAGATGACTAAGTGCGCATATCCAGGAATTGAGCCAAGTCAACCAAGCCTTCTTCCTCTTTGTTCCTTCGACAGTCTAATAGTGATTTAATAAGTTCTGTGTGATTACAATAAATATATCTAAACCAACATCTATATACATTTTTATACGTATGATGAAAGAATAATTATATAGGATTTCAATTGAAAAAATTAGTTAAATTTTAATTATTATGCATATATCCATTTATAAAAGAAACTAATTTGCTTATATAGTTAATAATAGGTAATTCTATTTCTAATTTTTAATTCATACTTTTTTAGCTTTCATTAATAGTTTATTTACTTTACACATCTAAATTAACTACATATACCTCATTGACATAATTTTTGTATCAATATTTTTAGTTTTTAATTAATTTATTTATTTTAAACTTAAAAAATGGATAGAATTTTAATTAATATTTCTTATATTTATGACCATTGAATATTGTATTGAAATATTATTTGTAAATTGATTAATATATTTTTTTGTTAGAGATATAGTATTTTGAAAAAAAATTAATACTTATCCATTTTTTTATTTTATTATATTAAACATTGTGTATTATATAAAATTAAAAAAATAGATAATTATATAATGTATGAATATTGTAAAAATATTTGATTTATAAAAAAATGAAAAATATTTAGATAATCTTTTTTTTTTATAGATGTTGCCTATAGTGGTATACCAGTCCCTTTGGACCTAGACTAATCCATTGCGAGGGAGCCAACACTCAGCTATATAGCCCATTTGAGTCTCTTGCCCTCTTCCATCCTGGGTGAGACTCGAACTCGAGACCTCTTCCTAAAACTAGAAGGACTTTGCCAACTGTACCAACCTTCACTAGTATATTTAGATAATCTTAAAATTTTTAAAAATTACAATGTTGAACTTTATGTTTTAATATTTTTTATTCTTAAATTTCGTATGTATGATATTTTTCATAAAAAATATTAAAATTTATATAAATATTAAATGAGTATACATGAAATTTAATTTGTTTAAAAGATGCAATTAATATTTTTAATTTTATTTCAAGAATAGATTTTTGAGATAATATATTTAATATTTATTTATTCATGTATAAATCGTTTATGACCGTTGACTTATAAAATGATATACATGATCATACAGTTTTTCATAATTTTTTTAAAAAAATGAAATGTTTCGACACAATGTGTAGACTTATTAATAGGGCGTGGTTCAAGTGGTAAAATCTTAGACTTGCAGGATTTACATCTGGAGGTCGAGAGTTCGATCCTTAGGATCACATGAAGAGAGTGTGCTTACAAATGGAACTCACTCGATTGGAGTTAGTCGGAGCTCTAAATGAGACTCCTAATACCGGGAATAAGAACGATAATAATAAAAATGGTGTAAACTTCCAACTACTTATACTAATATTAGTGACTCAAAAAAAAAAAATATTAGTGTTAGAGTACTTTATTAATTTCACTTATGATGGGGGAAATGATCCTTTATCAGTGGGTTACGTGGTCTTCAGCCTCAAAGCCCCATTTAACAACTTCTAACATTTATGTTTGTCCTTGTCTCCAAGCAACCATAATATTTTTCGACCCTTCCCAAAAAAAAAAAAAAATTCAACCCGAGCAATATAGAAAGATATATAAGTTTTCTTACTCTTTTACTCTGTTTCGCTTAATTAGTTTCTCAATTTTACCTCTACCTCTTTTCAATCATATTAAATTTACACAATTTTTGTTCTACTTATTTTTCAAAAGTTAGTTGGAGCTGAAACCCACCTTAGTTAAAGAGTGGTTTTAGCCATGTTTATGTCTATGTTCTGATCAAATATTTTATTCAGATGGATCCAAACCCAACCTTTTGCATTTGTCTGAAATAAATATCCCTACAAAATGCATTCCATAAGATAAAAAAGAAATTTAAAAGCAATAAATTTTGAATATTTGAAAAAGTATAATCGGCTATTTGTGTAGAACGCAATGCTAATAATGGATGGAGGATTCGCTCCAAACTTCTTGACCATGCTATGCTGCGTATTTCATTTTTTTTATGAGATGCTGCTTTCATATAGGTATATAGTAAGGTGATGATAAAGTTTTAGATTTGAATCCCTTCTCTTTCTATTAAAAAAATAATAATAAAGAGCCATTCAACCAAACGGAGTATGTTTGACAATTTTGTAAAGCATATAAAATATAAATGTTTAGCATGGATGCTTTAGGAGTGAAATGGCATCCATGGAAGATGTAAAGAAAGTATGGTTGGTTGCCTACTCTGCAAGTTTTTTTCAAGCACTTGCTTTGAGATTGCCCATCTCCTTCGACCACAACTAAACCCATTCACAAAACTTGTCCATCTTTAGCTTAGTGTTTTTCATTTTCATCGTGCTTATAATTTATTAGTAGTGTACGTGTTTTTTTTTTTTTTATAGGAAAGCAATAATATCATGTAGATAAATGTTTAGGATTTAATTATATAAATTGCGCTGTAAATTTTGATTTTGAAATCTTTATTTTAAGAATTTCATGTTTAATTTTTTTTTAAAATATATAATTTACTGACAAAATATGTTCCATATTAAATAGAACAGTGGAGTGTTGGAATTATAAGGGGGCCGCTCCTTTTACTACTTTAGATGTATGATGAGGTACTAAGCAACCTTCTACATTTGCCCTCCTCAACTCTTCCTTACTCCCTACTTTCTTTCTTTTGGCAAAAGGGCTAAAAACCCTTTAACTATTTTTCAGAGAGCTGAAAAATCCTTAAATTAAAAAGTTTGATACATCGACTTTTATCATTTAAAAACGTGACATAAATGGCTCTTCTGTTAACACTCCTTCGTTTTCTCCGTTAACAGCCGTTAAGTTGAAAAAGAAAAAGACAAAAGGGTAAGATAAGCCCTTAAAGTCAAAAATTTGGTACACTTACACCCTCCAACCAAAAAATAAAACTACAATAATTTTTATATTTTTTAGTATTATAATTTTATATGTTTTAGTCAGTAGAATAAATTTAAAAAATTTATATTTAAACTTGGGGTATTTACATTTTGGCTCCTGTGTTTTGTCTTAAAATACTGAATGTCCCCTCACATTTTAAAAATACATTTTTTGCCCCTTATATTTTATTTTAATTATACTAATTACCCATTTTTATAAAATTTTAATCATTTATTATTATTTTATATTAAATTAAAAATAATAACTTTTAGTTCACGATAAAATATGATATTATAATAATAAAAACATCCAAATTATTGTCTAAATATATTTTATTATAAATAAAAATGCTAATAAATGTATTTATCATTAGAATTTATAAATATTTATATTTATAGTAAAAAATATATTTAGACATCCATTTGCATATTTTTATTATTATATGTCATATTTTGATGTTATTTGTGATTTTCTAATTTTATCTTAATAAAGAATAATTAAAAGTCTATAGAAAGGGATAATTAATATAATTAAAATAAAATATAAGGGGTAAAAAATGTATCTTTTAATTGTCAGGGAGCATTCTGTGTATTAGGGTAAAACACAGGGAGTAAAACATAATTACCCCTTTAAATTTTTCTAATATTACAATTATATATTTGTTTTATTTAGTAAAATAAAATTGATTTAAAAAGCATAATAAAATTCATATTATTAAATTAATTTATACTAATTAAAAAATTACCTATTACAACATATTTGATATAATAAATTGTATATATGAAAGTCAATCAAAATTTATAACTAATTTATATAAGACTTGTAAAAATTTGCAATAAAAGAATAAAAAAAAGTTTATAGAGTATATTAAACCTCAAAATGTAATGAACACTGTTGAAGGCAAAATGGGCAAGTGGAATAATTTGTATTCTCTTACGGTGAGTAGCCGAGATCCTTTTCTTGTACAAGACCCTACATCCTAAAGCAGAATAAGCCACGCACGGGACACACCCACCTTGGTTGCTTAAATTCACATGCATTAAATCTAATATACACATTAATGAAACCCCGATTTATCACCATTGAAGTATTATTGGCTTATGATGATTAGTATATATTTTTCACATACTATTAAAGCAATTATCAATTACTATTACCATTATTGTAAAGTTTTTTTATAATTTGGTAAAGGTGAGTTTCGAATCCTTTCGCCCCACCAATTATTATAAAGTTAAATCTAATATTAGCTAATCAAACCTCTTTAATCAACGAAATAATTCCTACTTTATGAAAATAAAAGGAGATAACATTGCAGTCGTCTATTAAATATAGACAAAGGGAAACTCAAAAAAAAGGAAAATAAAAAAATGGAGGCAAACATTTGTGATTGTTTTAATTAAAATGAAAATTGATAGCTTTTTTCTTTTTAAATTAAAAAAAAAATGAAAATTGATGGTTGAATTAAATTAAACTGAATTTTAATGATTTTGAATCACTTATATTGATTAAAAAAATTGAATTATCACTAAAAATATAAAAATACATATATAAAAATTTAATGTTTCTTCTTGTTTAGTTCAATTTTAGTGTGAAATTCAATTCATTTATAAATCAATTTTTATAAGTATTAATTTGATTTAACTATAATTGATTATAAAATTTTAATAAAATAGTGGAATAAATGAACATATAAACCATAGATTTGAAAATGAATTTCATAAAATTTCATCTAATTCATTTATACCAAACAAACCAATTCAAAAAGAATTATTCAACCATGTTTTAGTTTGGAAAAAAAACATTCAATTGAATCAATTCGATTAAATGAATTATGAACCGGTAATCATTCGGTTTGATCATTGTTTCGATTTTTTAAAACTGTGCGAGCCTCGACTTGACTTGCTCACCGACTCACCCAATGGTAAAACCGAACCAAACGAACAAACACTACGTCAGATTATAGAAACAAGAAGACTGGGGAGAAAGATCAGAGAGAAAACCGGGCCCCGCTTCCTTTCTTCTCCTCCTTTCTTCATCTTCCTTTTTATTTTAATCAAGTATTTTATTTAATTACTCTTTAACCCCTAATTTAACATTAAAAAAACTTTCCCTAATTACTTCCCAAAACCCTAAAAGCAACGTTCTCTTTTCCTGTTCTTTGAAATTGGAAGTAAAATAAATAAATAAATAAGGAAAGGAGGAGGAGAAGGAGCGTTTTGATCGAGTGTGTGTATGTTTATAATTACAACATATACTATATGTGTATGATCAGACGTGTAGATGCATGTCGGTGGAATAACGGTGGATCTAAATTGGTTAATTCAAGTTGTATTTTCGTTATTTTTGATAGGGTTAGGGTTATTATACGTGGTGAAAAATACGGCGTCTAAGTACTTTGAAGTCGACGCCAATTTCGAAGGCGGAGCTTCTACCATTACTTTTGATCGGAATCACCACCACGACGCCGCTGCCGTTCCGCCCATGGAAACCGAGGATTCTTCTTGTGCTAATTGTGGTAATTTTGGAGCCAAGAAGTGTTCCCGTTGTAAATCTGTTAGATACTGGTACTTTATTTATTTCTACCTTTCTTTTTTATTTATTTTATTATTCGTTATATTTTTTATTATTAGTATTGTAGATTCTTGATTATTGTGGTAATTTTTGTGATTTTTTTTACGGTGTTATTGTTTATAACTGTGCCTTTTATGTTTTAGTTTAGTAAATGGCGTTACAACTTGTTCCTGATGAATTTTTTCTTTATTTTTTTTTTCTATTTTGTTGTGATTATTCAGCTCAGTGAAATGCCAACAAGCGCATTGGAATTCAGGGCATAAGTCAAAATGTAATTCAACAGGGAATGCTAAAACAAACTTTGGGTTTAAGGCTTCAGGTGCTGGTGGTAGAAACTTTTCTGGCATTGCACTGGTTCCTACATCTGGTGCTGCTATGCTTATTAAGAAGCCAAGAGAGGTTTTTTTTTTGGGGGGGTTCTGACAGTTTTCTATCGTGTTGCCTGCAATATTTAACTGATTCATTGAGAAGTCATTGATTTTTACCTATAACTTTCAGGTTCTGTTCCCTTATGATGAATTTATTGAACTTTACAACTGGAACAAGGTGGCATTCCCTCCTTGCGGACTTTTAAATTGTGGAAACAGGTCAGGTTACTATGTTTCGTGCACTGTTCATATTCATCTTCGCATTAATTATGTGGGTCAATAGTTTTAGTTAACTCATCTAGTCCTTAATCTCAATCTTTTTGTTTTCTCCATACCACTTAGTATGGGTATATGTTGTGCATTTTTACCTGTTGATTATTCTTTCTAGAAATGCTGATTGTTGAGTTCTATGTGATATGAACAGCTGCTTTGCCAATGTGGTACTGCAATGCCTCACATTCACACGGCCACTTGTTGCCTACTTGTTGGAGAAAGGTCATCAAAGAGAATGTAAGTTTATTGATTAGTTTTGTTTATGATCTATTTGTTTATTTGGATGGAGGAACTTGGACAATTCCTCACTCTACCTTTCAATTTTGCTTTTCAGGTAGACGCAATGATTGGTGCTTTCTCTGTGAATTTCAATTACATGTTGAAAGAGCAAGCAAAAGTTCACATCCCTTCTCACCAATGAGTATTCTGTCTCGCTTGCCTAACATTGGTGGTAACCTTGGCTATGGAAGACAGGAGGACGCTCACGAGTTTATGAGGTTTGTATTACTTGCCTTGGATCCAGTTATTAACTTTTTTGGTAGTTCTGCTCTCCAGTATAGTATATTTTCTTTTATTTTCTTTGTAGGTTTGCCATTGATACGATGCAATCATTGTGCCTTGAAGAATTTGGTGGAGAGAAAGCTGTTGATCCAGCCACTCAGGAAACAACTCTTATTCAGCATATATTTGGTGGTCACCTACAATCTCAGGTTATGAATCCTATTATATTGGAGCAAAATTATTGTGAAACATTCCTCGTAGACGTGCATAAATTGCATTATTATGAATTTTGATGGCATGCTTTTGTCCAAGACTTTGTGAATTTTTCATGTCTCTAAAAAGGTGTTATCAGTTGGTACTTTTGAAATGAGCTTAGTCTCATAAAAGATTTCATAAAGGGATGGAAACACTGTAGAATCACATTTTTTCCCCTGACTTGCTGTTTAGAAATCAAATATAAGGAGAAAAATTAATCAAATTAGAATGGGATAAGTGACTATTTGTTCTGCTTTTTATACTTATTGCTGATTATGTTGAAAAAAGGGAAACAAAAGAGCTTCTACCACTAAAAGACTAAACAGAGGACTGCATGGGCTCTCTTGATTGTTTGAAAGAACTACTTGCCATTCAACATAACTTTAGGAAATAATGTTCTGTGGTGGAGGGAAGAGCGCAGAGTTTTCTCAGCCTTTTTTATTAAATCTAGCTATTGAACATTGAAAAAGTTCTAGCATGCTTGAGATTTTATCTGCAAGGTTGTGCTGAAATTTTGTTGTGGGTTAACAATTTATGTGAGCATGACATCTATATGCACATACTTTTTATGTAAATTAAACCAGTCCACTCTCTTAGTTTGGGACTGATCTAGTCATTATTTATTGTTTTACGAATTGTTGTTTACATTTGCTTGAACTTATTCTGTTATTAGACTGTCCTGGCTCTGTTTTTGTTATTTCATCTGACAAGAATTATGGTGGTTTTTGAATAACCTCTGTAGGTAATTTGCACAAAATGCAACAAAATATCAAATCAGCTTGAAAATATGATGGATTTAACCGTTGAAATTCATGGGGATGCGGTATCCTTGGAGGAATGCCTTGATCAATTCACAGCTGAAGAACAGCTTCATGGAGAAAATATGTATAGATGTGAAGGGTATTCTGCTTGTCCAGTGCTAATTGCCTTTTTTTTTTTATTGACTTCCCTGCTCTATTGGTCCCCCCCTTTATGTTTTCAAAAAAAAAAAAAAACTCTGTGCTTTCCATGTAATTACATGATGTCTTCACTTTGCTTGTTGCATGTTGTCAGCTATTGTCCACCATCTGCATTTTAGTTTGGCCATTGCACTTCATGTGCACAATTATAGCACGCCTCTCTGTTTTTTGATCATTTTTATTTTTAAGAAATGCTAGGAGATTATATGCTTTATGATCTTTTGTTTGAGCTACATCCGTGTTTAATTGTTTACAAATGAGTTTCTGTGTTTTCCTTCGTCTCCTTTTTATTATGATGTTAGGTGTAACTTATTTGTGTTTTCAGGTGCAATGACTATGTCAAGGCATGGAAGCGTCTTACCATCGAACGGGCTCCAAATATTCTTACAATTGCCTTAAAAAGATTTCAGGTCTCAGCCTACACTTCTTCTAACTTCTTATTTTATTTTATTTTATTTTTATTTTTGAATGTGAATGTCAAGCTATTCTTATGCTACATATTTATGCACGTAAAATTATCTTTTGACAAAAATTTGCAGAGTGGGAGGTTTGGGAAACTCAACAAAAGAGTAGCTTTTCCTGAAATCTTAAATCTGAGCCCCTATACTAGTGAAGAAGGAGATGGTACGGACATATACAGGCTTTATGCAGTTGTTGTCCATGTGGATATGCTGAATGCATCATTTTTTGGTCACTACATCTGCTATATTAAGGACTTTTATGGAAAGTGGTACAGAGTCGATGATTGTAAGGTAGAAACTCTTTCCTTTTCTCAACATCATCACTGCCACTCCCCTCCACCTACTTTTGTATGGACAAGTATGATGCTCATATGCATTGTTCTTACTTATCTACACACTTCTTTCCATTCTGTACCTTGTTAGGGCTTCTTTTTCCAGAGATTATAATATGAATTCCGCCTTTGTTTTCTTTTCGTTAAACTGATTAACTACCTTTAAAGAAAATTTCCACCATAATGTATGCATTATCGATATTACGTGGGACACCTAAAAAATTGTATGTAATTGGGAATTTATACATGCCATGCCCCAAACCCAATATGTTCTGGATCAGAGTCATTTAATCACTCAGTACTAGAGTTTCAATGTAAAAGATGGGTGGCTTTTGATCCCTGATGAAGTTTAGAATTAGTTTGATATTCAACTCAATGGTGATGGGTTTTAGCTCAAGTGGTAAAGAGGGGGTTAATTATGTAGGTAGATCCCAAGTCAAGAGTCATTTTGGGACAGGTAGCAAGGGTTAATTCAATTATCAGTTACTCCCTCCGTCCCATATGTATAGTCGATTTTGTTACTTTTGATGTCCCAAAAGAATTGTCCATTTTATATTTCTAATGAGTAGTTTTATATAAATTGTGTGTATTACCCTTTTATATTTCTAATGAGTAGTTTTATATAAATTGTGTATGTTACCCTCTAATTAATGCATGTAGTTGTCCTTGAAAATTGCAACTCACACTTATTAATTATTTTATAGGGGTATTTTTGAGAGAATCATGTTATTTATTGTCCAAAAACTTTCTTTCTTAAATATTGTGTTTTTGAAATTTGACTATATATGTGGGGACGAAGGGAGTATGTGATGAGCTGAATATGACAAATGATTCCAACTCTTTGGCCATTCAGCATGAATGTGCATGTGCATGCACATTTGTTCTGTTCTTCAGTTGAGAATGTTGTGTTTCCTCTAATCAATGTTGAATCTTCTCAGGTTAGAGGTGTTGAATTGGAAGAAGTGCTTTCCCCGGGAGCATATATGCTTTTATACAGCAGGTATACATCTAATAACCAATGCTAGCTTTTGCTGATTAGTGTTTGGCGCCAAATCTCTAGTTATATATGATAAATCCATCAATTTTGTATACCTATAGGAGCTTCATACGACTGTGGGTGGCAAATTAGCTAATGGATGCTCATTACTGTGAAAGAAACGAAGCAAATAAGAATATGGATACAGAAGATAGTTATCATGTTTTTGGCTCAAGCAAATAAGCAATGCTGAATTTCTAAAGATGCATGATACATTATAGCCATAGATTAGTCAGTGGGTGGCTTGGCAGAGTTTTAGTTATTGGTGAAGTCAAGTTTTTGTCCGCCTGCTAGCCCATTCCCATCCTAGTCTTTTTCATGTGTTCACACAGGAAACACAAGCTGAAATCCTTAGGTTTTTTGGGCTCATTGTTTTTTCCGGTTAAAGCTTTTTTTTTTTTTTTTGAGAATATACAGTTGAAGCTTAAAATAGCTGCATCTAGGTGCAATCAAATTTTTTGTTTAAATTTCTTCTGATGGTGCTCTTATGGTTTTATTTGCTTCTTGTGGCAGGGTTTCTGCCAGACCATCATGTCTTAAGACCATGGAACCTTTGAAAGAGAATCAGCCGACAGGAGAAGTGGAATTGGGATCCCACGCAAATGGAGAGATTGAAAGCACAAACAAAAGAGTTGAATGCTTCTCAGTTCCAAAATCAATGAATGGCTCAAGCATTATTGGATCCTTAGCATCTGAAAGGAATTCAGAATTTGTAAATGAATATGATGCTGGATCGAGTTCAGCTATTTCCATTGATAGAGCTGTTTCCAACGACAGCTCTACCCACGGAATAGAACATTCTTCTGAAGTAAACTCCCCGCCTGGCATGCTTAATTTTCATATGAATGGTGTACTGGATGTTCCCGTATGCGACAAAGATGCATCAATTGCTTTTAATTCTAAAGCTGCTGCTGAAACTGAAGATTCAACAGATATAAATTCTATAAGTTCTTGTGTTCCACTGGAGGTTTCTGGCTCCGAGAGAGATTTATCTTCTGCAAACGGCTTTAAAGAAGTTGTATTAGGAGACTCTGAAGTTGTATTAGAAGACTCTGGTAATACGGATCTCATTAATTCTGAAGCAGGTTCTACTATAGTAATGGATGCCAAAGTTAATGGCACTATATATTCCTATTCAGAGATGGAAGCTTCAATGAAACCTTACCATCTGAAACGTGAATCGCCATTAACGGGTGGTTCTGATGATGACGATGATAGGTATGAAGCTAAGAGAGCAGAAATAACAGATAACTATTGATGATTGTGGAACATTTCTCACTAATTACTTGTTAATATATTCTTAATTTTTCTGATCCCATCATCAAAGGAAAAGTTGAGTTGGGAAATTTTTTTGTCTGGGGTTTTCATTATTTGCAGAAATCTCAGATTTCACTTGTAACAATTGTAGCTGGAGCCTTAAATTAAAATGAGACCACGAGTATGTCTTTACCGTGCGAGCGCCAATTTTTTTGTCTGTCTTTGCAGACATTGCTATTTGCTTGAACTAACTGTGGAGAAGAGATGGAAGAAAAGATTATTTATGCTGAAGTAAAGAAACAGAGACGAGTTTTGATAGATGAGGTAGCAAAATGATAACAAATTAACTGTCATCAACCATCCATTAATTGGGCTAAACTGGAATTTTCCATCTCAACATCCCACTCTATTACATTTGAAGACTAGACAAAGAAATGGATGTCTCAAAGGGAACCAGTTATCATTAATTTTTGTTTTGGAAACTCTATAATTGGCTTCACATCATCAAACTCTACTTCTGGCTTCACATCCATGTTCCTCCTTGTACCCTTATTTATACCTTTTAAAACAACAAGAAGTAATTTTTTTTTTAAACAATGCAATCAAAATGGTTTTGAAGCTGCTTAGTTTAGATAAAGGAGTGATTGAGCTTACCATAAATTCTCATGACAGGCATATATCCTTCCTTGATGAGTTCCAACATGAATTTATCTCCTTCTCTTAGGCCATTTCCTTCCGCAAATGCACTCCACCCATGTCCTGTATGCATGTCACCACTCTTATGTTTCACCAATGACACTGGCCATGTGTTTCCCCTTTTATTTGTAAGGATCATCTTGGCATGTCTTCTATTTAGATAATTTCTTCTAGCAAAATCTCTTGGAATTTTCTGCAATTCAACTCCATATAAGAGCAGTCTATATGTGTGTGTGTGTGTGTGTGTGTATAATTCACAACCCTTTATGAGATTACGACGTGTAGGTTAGTACTCACCAGTGGAGAGTTGTTGCTGTAAGATGCCTTCAAGGCAGCCGAATGATGAGGATTTTTGGTCGATGAATGCCCAGTTCTTCTAGCTGTGGGATTTCGTTTCAACCCTTCACAACACGAAAACATAACAATTTTAAGCGGCAAGAACAGGATAAACAATTGATCCTAAATAATACTATCATCTTGTGAAAGTAAAAAATGCGTTGATAACAAGTGCTTATTATAAAATTTAAAACCAAGTTCCTTGGTAAGAGAAGTAATGAAACTGAAGCAAGGAAATCAACATACTCCTCATCTCCAAGACAGGCTTTCTCCCCTTCTGAATGAGCTCAAAAATGAAAGAATCTCCTTCTTTAAGGCCATTAGCGATGCGGAAGGTACTCCAACCTTTTCCAATGTAATCTTGACCATCAGATTTCTTAAATCCTAACTGAGCGAGCCATGACCTTCCTTGTTGATCCACAAGAACAATATTGCAATCTCTCTTGTGCAGGCCATTTGCCCTTGCGAATCTCCTCGGAATATTCTGCTTAAAAATTTCAATTACAGGGGATCGATCATATATAAAGATGAAATCATGTTTTTCAAAAGCATTAATTTATACTAACCCTCTTAGCGTTTCTGGCACCATAAGATGTGAACTTCACCACAAAGTAGGGGTTTTCAATCTCAGAAAAATCAGCCTTTTCTTCTTCTGGGATACTACCTGAAAAATGGAAACATATTCACGAAGCAACATTCTTTAAAGTATTCCACTTCCATCCTCTGAAATTCATGTAATATTACTAGATGATGCATGGAGCTCCTATATAGAAATTGGAAAAACCTGCATTAAACTTCTTGTTGTTAAGATCAGATTCCTTGCTTATATCTTCTTTGTCGTCTGAATCAGATGTTTCCATCTCCTCTTGTTTTACATGAAAAGAAGTATATTCTCTTTCACAGGAACTTGGATCAAACACCATAACATCATAAACCATATCTCCTTCATGTCTGAACACCAAGAAATCACCAACATGCAGAGCATGATATTTAGCAAAATCTCTCCAACCATCTTCAAACTGCCTTCCATTGATCTTCACATGCCAAAGCTTCCCAGAAGGGCTTCTTAATACAGCTTCTCCATACTCTTTTCCTTTAAAATGCTTGTAAAATGATAGAGGAATTGACTGCAAAGCACGCATGCATGTTTATCAAATACACACACATAAAAATATAGTGATAGAGAGATAGAAAGATGCTTACAAATCCATTCTCGAATCCTGGAAGAAGTGGCTGAAAGAAGTGTGGTTTAATGGGCAACATTCTTGCAGCCAAATTCTCTGGTTTGTTTTGTTTCTTCAATTTTTTTTTTTTTATTTTATTTTATGAAGGATATCGTCCATTAACATGCATTTTGAAGAGAAGAGAGACTTTAGCTTAAAAGGGCATCCATCTTTGCATCCAAGTGTCAATTGAAAGTTAAAGAGTCATGGGCGGTGAATATTAATTACTCATAGCTCTACCCATGTACTGTACTTGGTTGAACAAATTAAGCATGCTAGATATTCAGAATTAATAATTCTTCTTTGCCACATTTTAAACCACCAGAATCATTAATGAGCCTATTAATTGCTAAATTATTGAATTTAAAAGACTATTATAGCCCTATTTAATACTAATCCTATTATCTTTTCCTGATTTAAAATCTTTTCAAATTAAGTTATTGCAACAGCGCGCTTCCCAAGTATTACACCCTTGCTTACATTAATTTTTTATTTTAAAGATTACTAGTACAATTTTAATCCATAAACGTTCAACCATGCATGCTAAGTTTTAATTTTTTAATTTTCATTTTTTACATAATTGAGAATTATCTTATATAAAGAAATCTTGAAACAAAGTAAATGGTTATTTTTATTATAAAAAATTATTCTTTTATTTTTCACTGTTATTTTCATTATATTTTAATATAAAGTATATAATTTTTCAAAAGAATTTATATAGGATACAATAATAAAAGTTTAAAAGTTCAGACTGATTAGTCGGTTTAATTGTTAAATCGAAAAATCAATTTTAAAAATGAACCGATCAACTTTTGAAATCCGTTTATGTTAAATCCACAAAAAATTCATTGAACTAATCATTTTAACTGTAATTCAATCGGTTTAACCTTTGAACATATTTCTTTACTTTCACTTCTTATACATTTCAACTTCAAATATGGTGCAATATTTAAGCTTTTTTAATATTTCTGGCTAATTTATTCTATTTCAAGATTTAA
This sequence comes from Bocquillonia castaneifolia, assembly GCA_948193215.1. NCBI lineage: Eukaryota > Viridiplantae > Streptophyta > Magnoliopsida > Malpighiales > Euphorbiaceae > Bocquillonia > Bocquillonia castaneifolia. The sequence continues at coordinate 19,871 of CANYLF012874460.1, forward strand.
AAAAAAAAAAGCTTATTATTCTAAGATGTAGTATTTTGATCGATTGAAATGGAACTTAAAGATCTAATTCTATTTAAAATATTGATATATTTTTAATTATTGATACTACTTTTTTATTATTTAATTATATATTTAGTTGTGTAATGTTTAATAATGTGTGTGTGTGTTTTAAAATGGTTAGTTTAATTCTAGGCTCAACCTCTAATTCTTGACCTTTTAATATTTCCATAATGATGATCGAGCCAATTTTTAAATTCTTGAAAATAACCTATTTCTTTGATAAATTTATCTTAAAACTAAATTTATAATTATTGAATAAATTCTTTAAAATTATTATAAAATTATTATCGATTAGTAACTACTTTAAAAGTAATTTAATAATGACATGGAACGTTTTATAAAGCATGTAATACTTTAGCAAGATCATTATTTTTTTTTCATTCTGACTTGATAAATATTTTTTTCAACAATAATTTATTTTTAAAAATCATTTATTTTGTTAATGAACTTATTCTGAGAAGTTCAATTATTGATTTTATTAAAATCAAATATCATTATATTCTCATTTAAATATGTTTATTATAATTTCATGAAAAAACTAATAAAAAGTGAAAAAATAATTAATATTTAATTACAAATTAATTTTATATATTATAAAAAATTACTAGTAGAAAATAATGGTAAAAATGCTATAATTTTTTAAATTGTATTAATTTCTCAAATATATACACAGGTGGTATACATAAAATGTGGCATCCATAAAATGAGTTAGCAAGTAAATTTCTCTCTTTATTTATCAAAAATAAAGAGTAACTTTCTCTCTTTTTTTAATGTGCATCCACACCAATTATGCTATCTTGCATTTATTTTTTTAAAAATCTTTTGCTACTTTTATGTTTTTTTTTAATTATAACTTAATTTTATTAAATTTTTAATTATAAAACTTTTTTCTAATTATACTACACTAAATAATACTCATTCCATTTTATTCTAAGTGTCATTTTAGAAATTTATTTTTATTCCAAATTATTTATCACATACAAATATCAATTAAGTATCAAATTTACCCCTATTTAACTTTATATAAATTATTTCTAATATTTATTAAATGAAATAAAGAAATAATAGGTAATTTAGTCAATGATAAGTCATTTTTTATAATTTAAGTGATTTGATTATTACCTTAAACGCTTAAACAATTTGCTTAATCTTAAATGACACACACATATAAAGTAAGATGTGTTTCTCATGAGGTTGTCACTTTTGTATTTCCTCATGGTGATATATGTCATGCTTTATTTAAATGTAAGTCATAAATAAAATAATAAATATAAATATTGAAGTAATAAAATGAGTAACTATATGTTCTCTTTTAATATTATTTCTTGATATATTTGAACTATTAAATAGAAGAAAATTATTATATGGATATTTAATTTTAATGTTATACAAAAAAATATATTATGATTTGTTTGTTGTTTAATAAATAAAAAAAATTCATCGTTAACGGTAGTTTTAAATCAAACTAGGATAAGAAATTTGTATTAAAAATCATCTTAGAAATAAATATTGATACTGGTTAAACTAAAGTTTTTTGTCAAAAATTTTAATGTCCTGTCATATTTTTTTATTGGATAAAAGTGTAACACTTAAAAAATTTTAAGTGCTACTTTGTAGTTGTACCAGTAACCTTGCCACCTACTCCCTCCAGTCATTTTTACTTGTCTCTTTTCACGAAATATTAAACTCATTTTTATTTGTCATTTTGTATTTCCAATGCAATATCAAACCAATTTTTTCACTTTCATCCTTACAATAAATATGAAAGAGAAAATCACATAACTACTAGTGTTTATACAATTAATAATGATATAAGAGTCTTTTTCATAGTGTATTAAT
>CANYLF012875376.1:0-13045 GCA_948193215.1 Bocquillonia castaneifolia
GTATACTTAATAGGATTTGAAGAGTATTAAAGGTGATTAAATAAATTAATTTATTAAAATTATTTTTTTTAATTTTTAAAAATAATTTTAATTAATTTAAAAAAAAATAGGATTAGAGACGGAAAAATCCGTCTCTAATTCTAGAGACGGATTTAATTCGTCCTTTTGCAAATTTAAAGGTCCGTCTCTAATTATAGTTAGAGACGAAAAATCTGTCTCTAATTAGAGACGGAAAAAATCCGTCTCTAAAATCAGTCCTTTAATTAGCGACGAGGTTTTAGAGACAGACCAAATCCGTCTCTAATTCATTTAGAGACAGAAAATTTTGGATTAAAGACGGATTTGGTCTGTCTCTAATCCGTTTTTTTTTGTAGTGAAACCAAGCAAATCGTGCTTTTGGAAGTGATTTTCGGGAGCCCATCTGCAATTTGATCGAATGAATTTAAGTACCGAATCAGTAACTCCTTAGAAGCAACTCGTTCACGAACAAAGTGAAAATCAATCTCAAGATATTTTTAACGTGAATAAAAAATAGGAGTGGTGGTGAGATACATAGCACTTACATTATCACACATAAGTGTGGGAGTTTGGTGAACAATGCTGAGCTCCCAAAGTAATGAAGTAATCCACTGCAATTCTAAAACAGTTTGTGCCAATGCCCTATACTCTACTTTAGTGGAGGATTTAGATACTGTGCGTTGATTGCGCGATCCCTAAACAAATAAATTAGAGCCAAAGTAGATAGCAAATCCGGTTGTTAAGCGGCGATCGTTAACATCACTCGCCCAATCTGCATCACTATAGGCTATAATGTTAGTAGCATTGGAGCTGGTGAAGTGAATGTCATGGTAGGATGTGCCTTTGAGATACCGAAGATGATGCAACCAAGGATGGGGACACGCACTTGTCGAGCCATGCCATGGAGCATAGAGAGCCGAGCCATTCACCAATCAACCCTAATGGCGTGCAAGCCATTCCTAATGGAGCTAAAGTGAAGACAAAGCTAAGGAATGGAAAGGATGTTTTAACATATGAGCCACCTTTAACAAGATTACAGGCTAAGAGGTTCAAAGATGCATTATTGAGCTTTATGGAGTTAATTTATGGCAAGATTAACTATGGGGCTTATGAAGATGATAATGGCAAGAAGTTGGTTACATTGCTTGCATTTAAACAAACTTAAAAATGTAAGTTTGACCAAAGTCAACGAAGGTAAAGTCAAAGTCAACAAGTCAACACTTTGACTTTAGGACATAGTCATTTTAGAAAATAAAGGTTTTAGGACATCATTTTGTTAAGACATGAATGTTTTAAGACATGTTTTGTTTAGGACACAATTTGTCTAAGCTTAGGACAACTCTTGTCTTGGTTTAGAACAAAGTGGATAAGCTTTTCACATATGTCTTAAAAGTTTCCTATTTTGGTTAAGACATATCCTTATCTAGATAGAAGTTGTTTATCTTGTTTTTAGAGTTCTATTTTCATTAGGATTTGTTGTTAGATTATTCTAGAAGCCAAGATTACCTTGTTGGCCACCTAAACCTAATCCTTTTGGGAAAGGATTTGCTTTGTGCTGCCAACCCTAATCCTCCCTTGGTAGGATTTATGTTTTGTGTTCTCTATATAAAGGGGTCATTGTCTTGGCCGAAATTGATATAGATAGACTTTATTAATAAAATTTTCGTGTTTTGCTTTGCAAAATTCCTTTGATTTCTTTAAGGTGTTCCTTATTGATTTGTTGAAATTAATTTAAATTGATTAGATTAATTTCACATCTATCTTAAACAATTTATTAACTTGTTAGTTTTATGTTGTTTAAGCATTCATCTTTTTTATAACTAGAGATCTTAGTTCCATATAGCTAAGGGTACTAGTTTCATCAATTTAATTGCAAACATTCAAGTTGATCATTGGGTTTTTTAGACGAAATCAACATATTGGTAAGGGTGCTATCTTTTTAGGTAGAGATCTTATCACGTTTGATTAGTTTGCCTTGGTTTGCTTATGTTTGAACATATCCTACTTCAAGATTGGCGTCCAATACCTTTGCTAAGTGCTGAATTTACATCAGAAGAATACACTTGACAACAATCCAATGAGAAGTAGTAAGGGAATGCATAAATTGGGACACCTTGTTGACCGCATAAGTGATATCTGGAAGAGTGGGATTCGGATATTACAACCCACCAACCACTTGGTGATGTAAAGTAGCATCATGGAAAGACTCACCTGGGGAAACAAGCTTTGATTTTATATCAAGAGGCGTAGAGACAGCCTTGGAATTATGCATTTTGGCTTTGGATAAATGCTCATGAATATACTTTCATTGAGAAAGATGTAAACCTAACTTTGTCCATTGGGCTTGTATACCAAGAAGGTAGTCAAGTGAACCAAGATCCTTAAGAGAGAGATTTGACCGCAGCTTAGAGATAACAGTGTGTATTAAAGCTTGATTTTTTCCCATAAGCAAAATATCGTCCACATAAACAAGACAAAACAACAAAGAACCGTTAGTGTTAAAGAGAAATAAAGAACTATCGGTTTTATTGCCTTTAAATCCAAGGTGAAGAAGAGAACTTGCAAGACACTTAAACCATTGACGTGGAGCTTGCTTGAGTCCATAAATGGATTTATTGAGCTTGTAAACATAATCTGGAAAGTCAGGATGCACAAATCAAGGAGGTTGAGACATATAAACCTCTTCATCAAGCTTTCCATGAAGGAAGGCATTGGATACATCTAATTGTTTGATGGTCTATTGATTTGATACTGCCAAAGAAAGAAGAAGATGAATAGTAGTAGGCTTGATAACTAGGCTAAATGTTTCCATATAGTCAATGCCAAGACGTTCATGAAATCCCTTAGCAACAAGGCGTGCTTTGTATTGATCAATTGACCCGTCCGGCTTTTGTTTAATCCTAAAGACCCATTTGCATCCAACAAGAGAGGAAGAAGGAGAAACTAAACACCAAGTATCATTTTTCTGCATTGCATGAAATTCATCATGCATAGCTTGCTTCCAATGTGAGGAAGTGAGGGCTTATTTGAATGTGCTAGGTTCAAGAGGGGTTACTATTTCGGCTTGAAAAGCTAAAGGTTTAGAGGAGGCTGTTTTGGATCGTGTAATCATAGGAATATTGTTGGTGGTGGACAAATGTTTATTATCAAATTTGGATAAATCTACTACAAGGGATAAGCCTGGGGAATTGGTGATTAGAATATAGGGTAGAGTTTGAATTGTAGTAGGAGAGGAAGGTGGGGTCTGATCTAAATTGTCATTTAAAGATTGAGGTGAAATAGGAGTGTTTTGTTATGGTAATGAAGAATTGGGACTCTCAGTAATAGAAGTCTGCTGGTTAATCGAATTTGGAGGAGAAGGTAACTTCTGCATGGGAAAAGTGACGTGAATGGGAAGAAAAATAGTAGCTGGTGAATATGGAGTAGGACTCTGGGTTGAAGGAGAGTGTATCGAACTTGAAGCAACATCACGATAGGGAAAAACCTGGTCAAAAAATTTAACATAGCGTGAGACAATAAATTTAAAATTATCCAAATTTAAGCACAAATAACCTTTGTGGAGTTTGCTATAACCCAAAAAACAACACTTGATAGATTTAGGAGAGTGTTTATGCTTGGCATATAGCTTGGTACAAGGGTAGCACAAGCACCCAAAAGAATGTAGAAAATGAAAATCTAGTGCTTGGCTGAATAGAGTTTAATAGGGATTAGAGTGATTTAACAATGCCTTAGGTAACATATTGATAGTATATACTGCGGATGAGAATTCATAAGTCCAATAGGTCAAGGGAACATTAGAATGTGTTAATATAGATAGACCAATTTCCACTATGTGTCAATGTTTACGCTTGGCACAACCATTTTATTCCAGTGTTTTAGGGTAGAAACTACGTTGCGTAATGCCATTGCTAAGCAAATAAATTTGTAAAGCTTGATATTCGCTTCCCCAGTCGGCTTGGAATTATTTTATTGAACACCTAAAATATTTTTCTACCAAATGACGAAATTTAAAAAAGGTGCTTAAAACTTCAGATTTAAATTTTAAAAAATAAATCCAACAATACTTTGAATAATGATCATAGAAAAGAACATAATACTGATCCAATCAATAGAGGTGACGGGAGAAGGACCCCATATATCGGAGCAAATTAAATCTAAAGGACCCCGTGCATGATCGTCCGACATAAAAAAAGGAAGTTTATGACTCTTGCTTACATTACAAGCATGACAAACTAAATTTTCACGACCTTGAAACGAAATTTGTGCCTGATTAAGGGCACGTTTAACTACTCTACTATTGGCATGTCCAAGTCTGGAGTGCCATTGACTCAAAGAACTTAAAAAAGCATGTTTAGATGATGCGGTTGAGGTGGTGAGCTCCAAAGGGTAAAGACCACAGTTACTCTGGCCTATATGTAGCAGTTCCTTCATTCGGATATCCTTAATAACATAATAATCTAGAAAAAATTCAACAGAACAATGATTAGAGTTAGTAAAAGAATAAATAGATAGCAAATTAGAACAAGAAATTGGAACATGTAAAATATTATGAAAAAAGAACTTATTTTTATTATTAGAAAAAAATTGAAGAACCAGTATGAGAAATAGGGAGGCTATTACCATTGCTAATCTTTACATCATCGTGACCAGTGTATTCATGAGGATATTGTATGTTGTCCAAGTTCGGTGTAAGATGATGGGAGGCGCCAGAGTCCAAAATCCATTGTTGATTGGGTGGATAAAAATTGGCAAAGTTGGAGACAGGATGTGAGGAAGAGTTGAAGGAAGGTCTGGTAGAATAAGTTGGAGGTTTAGGTGAAGGACATTGCCTAGAAACATGATTGAACCCATAGCATGTATGACATTGAGGAATATTGGAAGAATAGTTCGAGTAAGAGAATTGTGGTGCAACTTCAAGAATTCCTGATTGTTGGGAAGAAGAGAATTAGGCTTGATTGTTATTCCTGCCTCGACCATGTCCCCTACCACCACATCCGCGTGTAGTGGTGTTCTGAGAGGAAAAGGTTTGAGCCACATGGACTGTTGGTGCAATGGATTCTTTGATTGGTTACGAATCATTCATCAAATTTATTTCTTCACTTAACAATAAGCCATACAAATCATCAAAAGAGACGGCATCAAGACTATTGTCCAATGAACGAACAAACGGACAATAAGTAAGTCCAAGGCCATTGATGATGACTTGGACTAAATCATCTTCCAAAACAGGGCATTGTCAGGCAATTAATTAATCATACATCCCTTTGGCATGTTGAGTGTATTGTGCTATAGATTCACCATCATCTTTCATTAGCTTAAAGAACTTCCCTTTGATTGTTCAAATTTGAGCTTTTAAACCTGAAATGTAAGTAGCATTCAGCATATTCCATGCTTTAAGAGCAGTTTTTAATCCCACCCCCTATGGAATAAAATTTGCTGACATGTAGTTGATTATCCAACTCAACACCAATTGATCTTGTCGGAACCAAGCAACATAGGCTGGATTAGGCATGTTATTGATCGCAGCCAGAAAGATGTGAACCATCGCTGAACTTCGTTAAATAAAAACTATTTAATAAAGGGAGGAGTTGTCCTTGCTATAGCAAGTAATTAGAGGAAGTCAATTTGATAGGGAGATTGGTTGAAAGACTACTCGGAAAGGAGGGAAAAGAAGAAGAAGTGGAGGAGGTTGCCGATGTTGATGTAGATTCTGATTGAGAAGTTGTGCTGCTCATATTGCTTGAAGAAGGGCACGAAAAAAAATTGGATGATATAGGTCGTTAAACCAAGACTGGCTCTTGATACCATGTAGAGAAATAATAGGTGGGCAAGAATCAATTGTATCTCTTATTATGGCACTGTTACATGTATTTATAGTAGTCAATACAAAGAGTTGTAGTTCACCTAAACTAGGGAATATTGATTACATAAGAAACGTAATAACAGTAATACAATCCTACAAGGCAGAGGAATATACAAATCCTTATCATACAGATGCAGCTCACATTTATTTATAACCCCAAATTTAGTCAAAATTCCAATTATATTGTTAACTTTAAATTGTTTCAAATATATCTTAAAACTTTTCAATTTTTTTTTAAATATATTCAAAAATATATTAAAATTGCATGAGACACTTACATGAAAATAGTGGAACATGTGTCAACAAACTAAGCAAACACTTCATTTAATTTTTACAAAAACCTTACATCTCAACCTTTAGTATAAGTAAGTTTCAAATTTCAAATGTATCTTAACCTTTATTGCACTATCCAAATATATCCTAACATATCCAACAAACAAACCAATTACAAAACCATTAATCCTCTCTCCCAAAACTCTAATCCTAACTTTCAAATTTCAAACAATAACGGTCACCATCATGGTGGGAATCCAACCAAACTCCTCCACCCAAACAAACACCATATCCAACCCCCAACCTAAACACACTAGAGTTGTGTTCTTCAAGGACTTTCCATCGAATTATAATGCGGCTACCATGATTGCTTTTTTTGAGAGATATAACACTCATGGGATTGTTTCTATTGCACGTAAGAAAAATATAAAGAGATTGAATTTTGGATTTCTAAGGCTGAAAGGTAATAGGAGTGTCTTCTCTGTTATTAAGGAAATCAATGGAATCACGTTTGGCCTTAGGACTATGCAAGCATTCTTAGCCCGCTAACCTCGTGGTTTTCATCATTTGGATGATCGTACTGTTAATGCCCTTGATTTGCAATCGAATATAGTTCGTAAACCAATCCCGGAGGTGAAGAGGGATGGCAGACCTTATGCACAGGTAACTCAAGGCATTAAATAGTACATTCAAGAGATCAAATTTGAACCCAAATCGGATTATAGCTGGTTGAAAAGTTCAGTTGTTATGAAGGCTAAAGACACTGCTTATTTATTCAAAGCCAAGATTATATTAGCTGAGCATGATATGGAATATGACACAGTTTCCTTCTTAGGGGGAAGATTTGTATTGGTTTCTTTTGAATCATCCAGTGCAAAGGATGCATTCATCAATGAACCCCCTCAAGGGTTTATTGAATTTTTTTTATGTCTTCTCTAATATCTCTCCCTTTTATCAAAATAAACTAAGATTGACTTAGCGGTGGATTGTAGGGATTCCGTTTGAGTTTTGGGATGAGTCTATTTTTCATTTCATTGTATGGAAATTGGGTAATGTCTTGAAGGTTCATCCATCAGTCTATATTATAGAAAGACTTGACAATGGTTTAGTCCTTGTCTCTACTAATCTTCAAAATTGTGCAAAGGATTTTATGCTTTTTGTTCATTCAAAATCCTATCATATTAACATTATGGAGATTGACTATCCAGTGATGTTTGATAAGTTGGAAGACATGATTGTGGATAATTCAGTGTTTTAGGAGCTGGAGCCAATTATGAATACATTGGACAACTCTTTCCCTTCTGTTCCAATTAATAACTCATTTAAGGCTCTCACTAAGTTTGAAAGAGTTAAGGACACTGATAAAGAAGATACAATTGATGCTTAAGTTGAGATCAACTATAAAAAGGATGTACTAGTTGAGTTCGAATATACAAACCATGATGATCAGGCTAATGAGAAGTTAAAAAGGGCAATTGAGTGTCAGCAGCAGCATGTTGGGACACTCTCACCCTTTTTGGGTTCTACTCCTTACGTTAATAGCAAAAGAAGAAAAATGAAGAAAATTTTACCGAAGAAGGGATTGAAATTGGTTATTACTGCTGGCTCGAATACGGGCCATGTCGAGCCAACTGATGCAGAAAGTTCTGATTGTAATAGATTAGTGACGAATAGAATGGATAGTCGAAGCCTCACACCATATTCAGAGAAGTTAAAACTTGAGATTGAGAGTACATGGAGATTGGGTATGCAGTCCGAACTATTTAAAGAGATGGATCATGAAGTTGTTATTAATCTGTTGAATAGCAATTTGATCAAGGACATTGAAGCAAGATTACACTAAGGTGCTCTCCTTGCTTTTGAGGATTTCATATTTTTTTATGAATAGTGTGTTCCTTTTTTTTAATGTGGAACTGCAGAGGTGGGATTTCTTTTGTTAATAAGCAATAACTTATTAAATCATATGTTCATCATCATGATTTATGTATTGCAGAGCTGGTGGAAATGAAACGACAGGCTTTTTATGACTTTATGGCTTGCAATATATGGTCTCACTTGGATTTTGGTCATTGTTCAGTCACTTCTGCGGGTGCCTCAGGTCGATTATGCTTGCTTTGGAATTCGGTCAAATTGAATCTGAAAGACAGAGGGTCAGTCTATTACGGGGGTCAAGAAAGGGATCATTGGACAGGATATGCCTAGAGGACAATAGATGAAAAACTTATTACAAAGATCAATAAAAGGATCACTGGATTGGATATACCTAGAGGACAACGGGCGGTCAGCCAGTTACAAGGATAGGATTAATGGACAGGTTATGCCAAAAAGACAATAGGTGGAAAACCTATTGCGAGAATATAATGGATCACCATACAGGTTATGGATGATAGGTGTAAAAACCTACTGCGAGGATAAGATGGATCACCGGACAAGTTATGTCTAGAGGACAATAGGTGTATAAACCTATTACAATGGGTAAAAATAAAGCTAGTTTAAGTGTATGAATATTAATCCACAGGCCAGGTGGCTTTAGGAACGGTACGCCTTCGATAAAGGGGTCAGTTCAAACATAGGAATATTAGTCCACATATTAGATTCACTAGTTGAGCTTGCAACTAGAGGACTGTCAGTATGACACTTAAGGTAATGCGTATTGTGAGGGCTGGTTTAAGCATAAGATTATTAATCCACACGCTAAGTGGCTTTCGGCACTATACGCCTTTAGTAAGGGGTCCGGTTCAAATGTAGAAATGTTAATCCATACGTTAGATTCACTAGTCGAGCTTGTGACTAGAGGACAGTAGGCACCACACTTATAGTAATCCATACTGCGAGGAGTTTAGGAAAATAAAAAGGATAAACGGTATGATGAAAAGAAGTAAAATGATAACCGGATGATGGAAATGTTGGATAAATAAGACAAATGTTATGATGGAAAGACATGAAATGGCAAACGAATGGTAGAAATGTAGGATAAGTGTAATGGAAAGACATGAAATGATAAATGGATGAAAAAATAGAAAAGATAGTTTAGATATTATCTCAGATACTTATGTTCTAAACATTATGGAGTACCTCAGATGCTTATGTTCTGACCTTTACAAATTAGTTCAGATGCTTACGTTCTGACCCAGCGGGGATTTTGAAGGACTTCATGCGAAAATACGTATGTTTTGGATTAATTTTAGGGAATAATTTGGACTTGTATTGGGAGAATTTTAAAATTCACTAGGGATGATGGAGGAAATTTTAAGACTCACTAGGCGATGATAGAGGAATACTCCCTGGGGATTTAATTAGGAGACATAGTTCAGACAACACTGAGGAATGTATCAGGATTCGTATGAATAGTATTTTAGGTTTACTAGGGAAAGAAATAGACTTAGACTAGGAGATGAAACGTATTTATGGATTCCTAACGAGGATTAAAGGAATGTTTATGACTCTCATTAGGGGTAAAAGAAAAAAGGAAAAGGAAATATTCTTGGTCTTTAACTGGCTCCACTTGGAAAAAAAAAAAGAAATATTTTAGTGTTTCTCAGCTTCACTGGGAAAAAAATTGACTCTGTTTGGGAGTGAATTCATTGATGGGGAATCTTGGATTTTGGATTCTAATGATGGATGGAGTGTTGTTGCTGATGTTTTGAATTTCAAAGATTTCCAATTTCTCTATATGCAATTGTATATACAGTAAAACCTCAATAAAATAATATTGTTAGGACCAAAGAAAAATATTATTTTATAGAGATTATTAATTTATCGAATAGTATTTTGGTATATTTGTCTAAATTGGGACTGAGAAAAATTAATATTTAATATAGATTATTAATTTATTGGATATTAATTAATCGAGATTTTATTGTATTATACATATTTGCCTTTTGAGGAAAGTCACAAGTTTTTAAGAATCATTTGCATACTCTAATCCAATAATCTTTATAGTTCTTAGGATGTTAGTTCTTGGCTACCGATTGATGCATTAAGAAACAACTTATTTATGCTTAAATTTTTAAGTATTTGCATAGTCTAGACCCTGAGACTATTAGATTTTGAATAAATGGCCTTGGACGTAGGTTTGTGAATGAAGACTTTCACCCCAACTTTGAGCCTTTGCCAAATTAGTTTCTTAGTTGCCTCCCTAGTTATTGTTTGTGGACCAAAACTCTACCCTAGAAGTCTTTTAAGTTAACATTTTTGCATTCTTCATTGGCACATTTATTTTTGTGCATTTACTCCAATATGAGAAGGCTTTTTTTCTCTTCTTATGAGTATACTTTAGAGTACCTTAGATTGGCTTTACTAGAAAACCGAGGATTGGCATCAGAAATGTGAACACTCGCACACACAGGCTAGGTACCCATGGAAGGGATGTCTATAGCAATGAATAAGGAAAAGATATTCCCAATCTTCAAAAGAAAAGGAAAGAAAAGAAAAAAAGGGCATGTTAAGATTGGTTTTATGAATAAGTTGACACTATACCTAGGGCATGTTAGGATCCATCTTGGCACTGGGAGCCGATTGGGAGTTGATGTGTGTGCAACACACATATGTATTTAGGCTTAGATGAGTATGATTTAGTGGTATTTGACCTAGTTTAGGACACTAATCATGCACTTTACCCCTTATTTGCACCATGCAAGTGTTTATGTGTTTGCTTTGCATATCTTGAGTTTTATTGGCCATTTATACTTGGTTTGGTGTAAATTTCATGTAGGTGTAAAGTTTGAATGGTTTGGAGCTTTTGGACAAAAATGTTAAGAATTGAGCAATAAAGAGTTGGAAAGCAACTTCACGGAATGGTCAATTTCGGAGAGTCGGAACGGGCAAAGTACGAGGAGTTTTAGGATGAAGAGATACACACATCTAGCACCATCTATCTATTGCAAAGTGCAATAAGAATTAATGCATTTGGAGCTGGGATGAGGGAGCTACAAGCAAAAGTCTGGGAAGCACTCCGAAAGCTGCCTCAAGTGTAGCAGTAAAATCTCAGGGGCATTTTGGGCATTAAAACGGTGGATTCCTTCCAAGATTATAAAAGGTGAATTGAAGTACAAATCCTAAACTTCATTTTAGTCTTAAGAATTTCTGAATTCGAAGCTTGGACGAAGGAGGTATGCCCTTGACAAGTTAGGCCATCTGTTGAATCATGAGAAATAGTAACTTTTATACTAGTCGGACCAACCGGACAAGAAGCAATCATGGGCAGAAAGTTTCATTTTGGCCGAACTAGATTGGCCGGACTGGCCCAGCGAAGAAAATTACGCGGTTTAGCTGGTTTTCTCAAGGTTTTCAAGGGTATTTTTGGGCAGTTATGGGCATAATTATAGGACACTATATATAGAATATTTTAAGGTGTTTTGGAAAAGAGGGGCAGCCATTTTTAGAGAGAGAACAACCATTAGAGAGGATTTAGGATAGCTTTTAGAGAGAGAAACACCTTATATAAGTAATTTTAAGTTAAATTAGTTTTAGATTAGTTTGTAATCAACTTTCAATCTTTCAGTTAATCAAGTTTTATCAATTTTCTTTGAAGATTTATATCTCTAACAATTTCTATTAAGCTTCTATGGGTACCATCTTTCTTTATTCTCTTTACATCTTTGTTTATTGCTCTATAATGACGTGTTGTGAGTAGTTGTTTATGCTCTAGGGCTTGCGAAGCCCTAGCTATTGTTCATGTAATTTGGATGGTTTGTTTTGCTTAACTAGCACTTTCTCTCTCTAGAAGTCACCTATAGGCTTGCTTAATGATATGTTTATGTGTGTGGCCAATATGTAGATGCTTTTAGTGTGGTTGTTATGTGTGTGGCCAACATGTAGATGCTCTTCTACTGCTGCATCAATTTCTTCTTCTCCCTATACATCAATTTCTCTTCCTATTAAACTTACTTCAAATTATTTTTGTGGCAAGCTCAACTTCTTCCCTTATTAAACATTGATGATTTACGCAAATATATTGATAATACTGCTCCCTCACAGCCATAGGTTGTTGACAATTAACCTAATCCTTTCTATTCAACATGGCTTCGTCATGACCAATTGGTTCTCAGCTGTATTATTAATTCAATGTCTGAGAGCTTTGTTTCCCAAATTGTTGGCTTTCAACCTCCAAGGAAGCGTGAGATAAATTGACAGCCATGTATGCTTCCGGTTCAAAAGCTCAAGTTTGTACGATCAAAGGAAAATTCTTTAAATTAAGCAAAGAAAATAGTGAATCTATTGTGCAGTATATTCATCATGCCAAAGCTATGTTTAATTAATTGGTTGCGTTAAAGAATTTCTCGGCGGACGACAATCTAGTTCAGGTTGTTATTAATGCGTTAAATTCGACCTATAGACCATTTATTCGATCTCTTGAAAATCGTTTAGATGATGTTTCCTTCGATGATCTATATGGACTTCTTTTTAGTGAAGAAGAAAATTTGTTATATGATTCAACTATCAAGGAGCCCGTTCCTCCAACTAACTTGGTTGTCCAAGGATCCGGCCGCAGCAATCTTCCCACTCCCTCTTCTCGTGGACGTGGCCAAAGAGGCCGTGACCGAGGTCGTTCTACTAATGGTTATCACCCACAATGCAACTCCTACTCTTATAGCCATCCATAGTTTAATGTCATAATTGTGGAGGCCTCTATCATGTTTCTCTGACCTGTTCCTCACTAACAGCTCCACCTTGCCCCAACTTTTCTACCCGACCATCGTTTCTAGCTTACCCACAACCCATGACCAATTTTGCAATGCCATCCTATCAATTACAACATTACTATGAAATATCCCATAAACAAAATATTTTATTAAAGATTTTCACATTAAAAATTATTAATTCATATGAAATATATTAATTTGATTTTTTAGTCATACTTTAAAAGGATTTTATTGACTAATTATTCAA
>CANYLF012876242.1:0-11525 GCA_948193215.1 Bocquillonia castaneifolia
CATTGGTCAAGTCGCCTATGATTTACAAGAGTTCTTCATAGGAGGCGAAACCAGTGACTACCACTCATAGATGGAATTGTCCTACTATCGCTTACCATCTTTGTTATGGTTAATGAGTGATAGTTAATGGGAAATTCTGAGTTGAATGTCCTACCGTCACTAGAACCTTTTTTGAAAGAGGGAGATGGTTAATGTGTGGGAACCTTCTTTTAGTCAAACTTGATCGAAGCCATGTAATGACCATATCAACTTCCTCTAGGACTTACCAAATGATTGCTTTGTTATGTGATGCCATGATGCCATTATAATGCCCGAGTCTAGTGTTATTGTTTTAACTCAATGCCTAATTGTCGCCTATGGAGGAAGCACTAGTCAAATTGTACTTAACTAGTGCAACCTTATAGCATAGGGTCATTTAGAATTGAAAAGAATGACTTTGACTACTACCTTTGAGAAAGGGATGTTGGTGTGTCAGTCTAATTGTACCTGACTGACGCTAAAATGACCCTGGAACAAGGAGAACATTAAGGGAGTTCGTTAAAATAAAAACATGGGATAAGGTTGTAGTAATGACTTATTGTTTAGTTTATATGTTGAAAGCTTCCTTTGTGTGAAACGTGCATGCTACACCGGCAATAGCATCCCCTATTGATGTGATGGCCCAAACCAATTCCTAGGAATGTTAACTGGCCAAATGAATACGTGTGTGGGAGAAATAAGGTTGGAAGGTCTACCGCTTGGTAGTATTTATGTTTGACTAACGTTTGCTACATGAGTCCCTATGTGTTGCTTGCATTCATGCATCTTTGCATACACATGTCATAGCATGCTAATCCTCTATTTTGTAGCAATATAGATCCTCATAGTACTCCTTGGACAAGAAAAGCTGGATGCTTTGTTCGCAACACACGTCAACACACTCCAAAGACTCCAACTTCCTCAAACACCATGGCTGGACTGAGTGAAGATGCTTTGAAAACCTTGCAAGACATGATGGACAATGCCATCAAGAAAGCCTTGAAGGAAAAGGTTGAAGAACGGGAATCTAGTAATGATGATGAGAGTGAGAAAAATCCTGATAATAAGGCCCTTGAAGCTTTTACTAAGAAGATAAAGAAGCTCCAGGAAATGGTAAGGGGAAAGGACCAGGACTTTGACTTTGATAACTTGGGTCTCTATGGCATAACTGGACTCCCTCCTAAGTTCAGGATGCCTGATGTTACTAAGTTCAATGGGTCGGGCTATCCCAAGTTGCATTTGAAGCAATAAATTACCATCATGTCAACCACCACTCTCAATGCTGAGCAGAAATTGAGTTTGTTCCCTTGGAGTTTGGAGGGTGTAGCTTCTGATTGGTATCATGCCTTGCCAACAAGTACTAAATCTTACTGGAAGACTCTTAATGAAGCTTTTAGGGGTCAATTCTCCTACAATGCTACCCTGGAAGTTTCCTTGAGGGACTTAGAGATGACTAAGCAGAAATATGGTGAGACGTTTTTTGAATTCTTAATCAAATGGAGAAACAAGGCTGCTTTGATGCCCAACAAGCCTTCGAAAAAGGACCAGGTCAGAATTATTGCTAGGAATGTGCATTCTACATGGGTTGAGAAGCTTCAGTTGATGAATCCAAGGAATTTTGTAGAGCTCAATGATGACGGGCTCCAGGTTGAAGAGATTGAGTCTGAGAAGAAGAAGACTACCAAGGCTAGCTCAAGTCATGCTTATACACAATCTACTAAGGTTGTAGAAGTCAATGCAGTCAAAACCAACTGTAGATTTTTCAATTTCAATAAACCCTTGTCCAAAGTCTTTGAACGGCTCGAAAGAGAAGGCTTGTTAAAACATGAACTAGCTAGAAACCCACCAAACACTAGCTTACCACTCTATAACCTAAATGCCTTTTGTCACTTCCACCAGGCGCAAGGCCACTAAACCGACAACTGCATTAAGCTCAAACACTCCATTCAAGACCTCATAGATGAAGGGAAAGCCATGGACCCTGATTCTAAGAAACCAAGCACTAAAAATAACCCATTGCCTACCTACAACAATGTTCCTCCACCAAAGAGAATTGGCTACATTGACTCAGGTGTGACTGAAGATGAAGTATAGGCCTCTTTCATGGATGAAGATTTAGATGAAGTATGGGGTTCTGTTGATTATGATTCATCTGAAGAAGAGGAAGCTCTCAAGAAAGCATGGGATTCCTTTCAAGATGTGCATGATGAGCCTGAATTAAAGCGTGAATATGTAGAGGATCTCTTGGGCCAACCTTCAGGCAAGTTTGACTTTAAAGTCCTATACCCAAAGCATCCAGCATCTGTAGTTCCTCTTGGTGAGATTCAACTAACCTAGGGACCAGAGTTTGACATCTATGACAAAGACACGCCGTGGCCTAAGAATTGGGGTGAGCATGTGAAGGATTGGGACAAAGCTGATGCTTGGCAAAAGTTCTTAGATAAGGAAAACATGCCAACTAGTATTGAGCAGGATATTCTTGCCTTATGTGATGAGATTGACAAGAAAATCTCATTCCAAAGAGATGAGGTTGATTCCTATGTGATTCAGACTAGGAAAGATGAGAAGATAAAAGATTGCTTTAAGTTTAATGCTTAGTACAGTTTAGATGAAGACGAACTTAAAATCGATAATGTGGTGCAAATTGTCAATTCTGAACCCGTTTTGGTTACTAGAAGTGGGAGAGATTTTCAAAAGAAGGATTTGGGCAAGCAAAAGGAGGTTGACAAAGAACCTGAGAAAGGAGTGATAGAGGAAGCTACCTTGACTGATATTGTAACTGAGCAACTCAAGAAGACCAAGACTAATGCAAGCATATGGAACCTACTTGTCACTTTTGAGTCTCATAGGTGGGCATTGGTTAAGGCTTTAACTCAGATACCAGTTCCTGAGACCACTACTCCGGATGAAGTGATAAGGCTCATGACAGAAAGGAAGAAAGGGGAGATAACGTTCTCTGATGAAGACTTACCTTTAGAAGGAAAGGATCACAACAAAGCCTTGTTTATTACAGCTGAAGTAAACGAGAAGAGAACTTTTTGTGCCATGGTTGATGATGGTTCATCTATTAATGTCTACCCATCTAAGCTTCTTTCTAAGATGGGGATAGCGAGAGAAGATTTGAAGCCATCTGACTTAGTTATTCGGGCTTATGATGACTCCAAAAGAGCGATTGAAGGCACATTTACTACAAAGGTTAAAACTAGTCCTATTGTTTCAAAAGTTGAGTTCACTGTGTTGGACATTCCTATGACATTTACTATCCTTCTTGGATGACCTTGGTTCCATGCTTTGGGAGGGGTACCTCCACACTTCATCAAAAGATCAAGTTTCCTTACCAGGATGAAGTCCTGACTTTCATCTGAACCTGCCACATTAGTTGCTGTGCTAAAAGCCACTCCCGAAGGGATCATTGCACCTATGGGCTTACAGATTATGGGTATCTTTAATGAACCAGGAAACCTTACAGTTAACCAAATGATGAAGAAGATGGATTACTTGCCTGCATTGGGGTTGGGGAAGAATAAACAGGGTATTACACAGTTGCCTGACTTCAAGATGCAAACAACTAAAGAGGGCTTGGGCTATAAAGGAGAGAAGATAGCTAAGGATGGCAAGACTCTCAAAGATTTCTTCATTCCAGAGAGTGGTACTATTTACCCAGGGAAGGCTGAACCTGTGGATGTTGGGAAGATTCATGTGCCGGGTTTCAAGATCTTCAAAGACTTGCTAGATGTGCATGTTGTGGAGAAGATGCCGCTTGAGGGAATCCAGGACATGAAGATAGAAGAGATGATCGACCCCAAGGATATTGCTATAATTTCTGAGTTAGATAAGTTCATAGAGAACTCTTTAGTTGATTTATTTTATGAAACTGTTGAAACTAATGTAATAACGTCCGATTTGTTTGAGGACGATTCTGTTTTTCTTTCTAAGGTCAATGATATGAACACCAATTTTGCTTACTTATGTTATGTTTTACCTGATGGCACTGTGCATTGCATAGATCATACCATAAGCATTTTTGACATTAATTTTATGCAAACACATTCTATTAATATTGGCACAAAAGAACAACCAAAGGAGCTAACTCTTGCATTTGATATTACTGCTAATGAGAGAGAAAAATTTGAGAAAATATTAAATAAAAGAAAAGGTGTATTTACATGGACCTATGATGACATGCCAGGTATTGACAGGATGATTGCCGAACATCGTATCCCTACAAATCCCACCAAAAAGCTAGTCAAACAGAAGTTTCGAAGACTCGGACCAGAATGGGCCAAGTTGATTAAAGAGGAAGTTGAAAAATAGATCAAGGCTAGATTCTTAGAAGTTGTCACTTACCCAGAATGGTTGGCCAATATAGTTCCAGTTGTCAAGAAGGATGGAAAGGTCAGGATGTGTGTAGACTACAGGGATTTGAATAAAGCATCGCCAAAGGATGGTTTCCCCTTACCTCACATTGATGTTCTGATTGATAGTGCAGCTGCAAGCGCCATGTATTCCTTTATGGATGGCTTCGCTTGCTACAATCAGATAATGATGGCACTAGTAGACAAGATCAAGACAGCCTTCATCATAAAGTGGGGTGTTTACTGCTACAAGGTCATGCTTTTTAGACTTAAGAATGCGGGGGCAACCTACTAAAGGATGGCCACAACTTTATTTCAGGACATGATGCACAAAGAGATCGAAGTGTATGTGGATGACATGATGGTTAAGTTAGTAACTAGAGAAGATCATTTTGAAGCCTTAGACCGATTCTTGGCACGAGTTGAGAAACAACCTCAGGCTTAACCCAAAGAAATGTATCTTCAGAGTAACTTCCGGAAAGCTCTTGGGACATATTGTAAGCCAGAAAGGGATTGAGGTAGATCCAGATAAGGTAAAAGCCATTCAAGATATGCCAGTTCCGAGGATTGAGAAAGAGGTCAGAGGATTCCCGGGGAAGATTCAGTACATCAGCAGGTTCATCTCTAAACTAACTATAATCTGTAAGTCCATTTTCAAGCTACTCAGGAAGGATCAGAAGAGTGAATGGGATGATCAATGTCAGAAAGCATTTGACACGATCAAGCAGTACTTAAAGAATCCACCTGTCCTTTAACCTCCTAGGGCAGGGAGACCATTAATACTATACTTGGCCTTGGAAGATGATGCTATAGGAGTAATGGTTGCCCAAGAAAATGGAGATGGAATAGAGCATGCTATCTACTACCTTAGTAGTAAGCTATTACCTTATAAAGCAAAATATGACATTGTTCAGAAGACTTGTTTGGCAGTAATATGGACAACACGGAAGCTAAGGCACAATTATCAGTCTTATCAGGTTCAAGCTATGGCAAAAGTTGATTCGTTATGGTACCTATATGAAGTGCTAGTGCTAATAGGGAACCTTGCTAAGTGGTTGGTATTGTTGATTGAGTTTGACATACAGTACTTGACCAAGAAGACTATCAAGAGGAGAGCAGTAGCAGAGTTTCTAGCTCTTAATCCATTAGAAGGGCAAGAAACATGGGAGTATGAGTTTTCAAATGAGTCACTTAATCTGATAGAGGCGGACGGATGGAAGCTATACTTCAATGGAGCAATGAACCATAAAAGAGCTAGAGTGAGGGCAATCTTAATCACGCCTGAGGGAGAAAGTATTCTTTTGGCTAAGAGGTTAGATTTCAGAGTCACTAATAACATGGCTGAATATGAAGCATGTGTTTTCAGGATAGAATCAGCCATTGCAGCAGGTGTCAGGAACCTCACAGTGTATGGAGATTCAATGTTGATCATTAACCAAGCTTTAAAAAACTAGGAAGTAAAAGATGAGAAATTGAAGCCTTATGCAGAGTACATTCAGATGCTCACCCTGAGTATTTCTAATTGTACCTTTGCACACCTGCTAAGGGAGGAGAATCAAATGGCAGACGCTTTAGCAACTTTGGCATGCATGTGGGATAACCCTAGAGATGTAGCCATGAAGCCTCTAGTGATGTACAGAGCCAGAATTCCTTGCTACCAAGGAGAACGAGTAATGGTTGTGAATGGACCAAAGGAGAAGCCGTGATTCTATGAGATCCTGAAAGTCCTAGAGAAAAGGGAATATCCAGAAGGAGCCAATGGGAAATAGAAACATGCCTTAAGGGTTAGTTCAAGAAGCTACACTTACCATGAGGGGATACTCTACATGAGGGCTTTGAATGGAATGCTACTTCGATGTCTGGACCAATACAAAGTAGAAGAAGTCATGAAGGAGATTCATGCAGGAGTATGTGGACCCCACATGAGCGAACATATTTTAGCAAAGAAGATAGTCCTGTAAGGATTCTACTGGGATAAAATGGATAGAAATTGTATCAACCTGGTCAGAAAGTGCCATGAGTGTCAGTTGCACGGGAATAAGATACATTTGCCACCAACCGAGCTCCACAATCTAACATCTCCGTGGCCATTTTCAGCTTGGGGGATAGACATCATCGGAGAGATAAGGCCGACAGCGTCTAATGGTCATAAGTACATTGTGGTAGCCATTGAATACTTTTCGAGAAATGTGGAGGCCATCTCACTACCAACTGTTATAAGGGTATGGCTGAGTTTATCAATAAGAAGCTCATCAACCGGTTTGGAAAACCACATCACATTATTTCAGACAATAGTGTGCAATTCCAGGGAGAAACTGCAGATCTACTAGAAAAGGAAAGGATTAAGCATCACAAGTCCTCGCCTTACAGGCCGCAAGCTAACGGGGCAGTTGAAGCAGCTAACAAGACTATCAAGAAGATCCTGGCCAAAATGGTGAAGACCTATAAGGATTGGGCAGATAAACTACCTTTTGCAATCATGGGTTACAACACAACCGCGCGAAGTGCGACAGGGGAAACATCATATTCATTGGTGTTTAGAGGTGAAGTGGTAATGATAATTGAGTCCTAAATGCAATCACTGAGAGTGGTACTAGAAGCTCAAATTCCTGAGGCACAATGGGTTGAAGCAAGGTACAAGCAGCTGTTGTCTTTAGAGAAAAGGAGGAAGAAAGCTCTCCATCATACACAAGTTTATCAGCAAAGAATAGCAAGGGCCTTCAATAAGGGAGTTAAAGTTAGGCCAATCAAGGAAGGAGATTGGATGTTGAAGCAAGCCAGGCCCATTACGTTTGATCCTCGAGGGAAGTTCAAGCCAAATTGGGAAGGCCCGTATCTGGTCAAAAAGATCATGTCTAAAGAAGCTGTGAAGATTTTAGATCTAGAAGGAAATGAGTTCGAGTAACCCATAAACATGGATCATCTTAAGAAATACTACCTTTAGAAAAATGTGTGAAAATAATGAATCCCGATGAGTTGAAAACCCATTTGGGTGGCTCATGCAAAATAAGGGAGCCTGCTAAAGTGACAACCTTGCAAAAAGACACTCTAGGCAAAAATTAGGGCAAAAGGGCCTGCTAGGGTGAAAACCTCATAAAGAGGTAGTCTAGGCAAAAATTAAGGCAGTGAGAGAAGAAAGTAAGGAAGCAGTAATATCAAATGTAAAAGCCAAAGTACACTTATTGTGCTAATATTAATAAAAATGAACATTTTGTAAAAGAAGAGTGTCAAACTTTCTTATAGTATTTAATTTTGTGTCTGCATAACTAAAAAGCTAAATCATTGCATGAATAAATGAGATGGCTGTGAGACCTAATTCTTCTTATGTTTCTTTAGCCACTTGATGTTATCAAAACTTGCATTCATTTCCTTCCTTGCATCCTCTCTTACCCTTTTTGCATTATTTCTGTTGCTTATAACATACAGTTCAGCACCTTTGCCCTCATCATCAGACAACTTAGCCTGTAAATAAAGCCATGCCATGAGATCTGTACTTATAATGATATGAACAGGTCAACAGTAGCACTTACTAGATCAACCCAAGCCTTGTTTTAATCATCAGTAGTGGGTCCATAGGTAAAGCTCAGGTTCCTTGCAAAAGATCTACTAGCCCAGCGAGAACGGATTTCTCTCAAGAAGAATGGAGTAACAGCATAAGGAGTAAAAGATGGAACATGATGCAATATTCTTTGAGCCTTGCCATACTGCCTACATACTCTGGATGGGGTGTAAAAGGTGACAGTACCAAAGCTAGCAATCTGCACACAGTTGTCTATCACAGAGGTAGTGACGAAACTTAATTGCCACCATGGACAATGCCAGCAGATCAACTTTTCATTTCTAGATAAGAAAAAGTCAGTCTAACCGCCAGAAATCTTTAATGCAGCACGTTCAACCTTAGATAACACATGTCCTCTAGCTTGAAACTGTCGAGGCCTGTAAGTTGTAGAGTTCGCTGGGGACATCAATACACCTAGCTTTTCCTTTAACCAGATCTGGTTAAAGAAGTGTTGGAATGAATTAGTAAAGATCAATGGAAGGGAACATAGAAGAGAGATAAGGAATGCATACCTGAAGGAGTAATGGGCTACCTCGAAGGCGCTGAGTATGCTTGACAGAGTCTAAGCTGATAATGGTTTCAGCCAAGATAATAAGGAAGGGGTTATGACCACTTTCAACCTGTTCTAGAATATGAGCAATCTAAAAGTTACCTCTTCCTTCAGTAGAAACTAGTAGGAATTGTGCATAAAGATAGAAGCTAGTAATCCTTTGCCAAGACCTGCTATTCTTTGGCTTGGAACTCCCCAGTTCCAATAAGGGTTGAGTCAAGAGAGATTGATCTGCAATACATGGAAGTATCTGACCTAGGGTTAGTCCAAAGAAACCAACTAGAGATTCTAGAGTTTGACTATAAGTAAAGGGCAATGCTAGGGGAGCGTTAGAGCGATGTAACTTGTTAAGAATGCCTTCGAATTCTTCAAACAGGGGGCATAGCTCAACTCCGTTGAAATGGAAGACATGATGTTTGATACTCCAGCATTCTAAAGCTGCATGAAGAAGTTTGATGTCGAATGGGAAATTTAGGAAAGCTCTGAACTCCGCTAGGTGTTAATGGTCTAAGGAATTCCAAGTTTCCGTTCCTATGCTTCCTAGATATTTTCTAAGAGTGTTTGCAGACTTTCGGAACATCTTTGAACTTCTAAAGAGTTTTCTTGATGTTTTTTAATGATATAAAGCTACCCTGGAAGGTTCTATTTATAAACCACAAAGGCTGGGGAAGTCCTGGTTCAAAAAAGTAGTCAAAACAGAGTGAAAAATCAAGGAGAAAAGCCTGAAGACGAAGGAGTGGCATTATGGACCAATGCCATTTGAAGTGTGGCATTACCACCAAATGCCTGTCCCTCAGTGGCGTTGGTGGCAAATGCCACTCCCCTAAGTGGCGTTGGGCCCTGGCTTGATTTCCTTTTGGCGATTCGACGATTGAAGCAGATTTTTAGAGTTTTAGGAGGATTCCATGCACAACATTTCATACATACATGATTAGAAACCATAAGAAGGACATGCATGCATACATAAATTCACAGAATCACGTGCATACATATGTATTAATTAGAAAGTTTTCATGCATTCACTAATAGCAGTATAAGAAGCATACTCACATCCATAATGTTCAAAAACCATGCATACATCCGCATATTTGTATCAAATGTGTGAAATACAGGTACATATCAATGTTCGAGAAGTAGAACAAGTTTGAATACAAAAATAAGGACATCTATTCATCATCCTCCTCCTCCTCGGACTCCTTAGAGTCCTCCTCCTCACCATCGGTTAGCTGACTCTCTGTCTCACTGCCAGCATGTTGCTCACCAATCTGGACCCCACCAGCTCCTTCAGCTGGAATATCTAATGCTGCAAGCTGAGCCTTCAACTCAGCAACCATCCTGCAAGAAAAGTTGTAAGCATGCCTCCATGTATCACAAGTCTCTACCAAATGGCCCTTGCTGGCCTGAATGATAGTCGTGAGACCTCATCAATAGGAACCTGGATGAATAAAATAGTTAGAATCTAAATACAGGTGTGAAATGAAGAAAGAATATCGAGATGACTTGCATGAGTACATCCATCTGTATAAGAAATGGAAGGATTAGCTGCAGAACGGAAGGTATGCTCAACTAGGCCAGTGACAGTCCTATGATGAACTGAAAGCCTGGGATATTCTATGATATGGCCTGGCACTACATCCCCTTAACTACTGGATGGATAGTGGGATGGATGAGGTCTCGCAGCCTCTTAACTATGCATAGCTCCTCTAGTGGAAGCATGGGTGCTCCTGCTCGGCCCGGGGATAATAACTGAACCAGAACTGGGGGCATAATCATCATCATCATCTGAGTCTCCAGAATTTCCATAATCCTCATCCTTATCAGAACTAGAGAAGGTCACAACACCCATAAATATCTAAAAAGAGAAAGTGATTGTGAGTCATGTAACCAAGACATACAGTTATCAGAAAAATAAAATAGAGATCGAATCTTACCTTAGCGAGCATCCTAGCTGGTAAAGGTAATGTCAGGAGGCATCTCGAATGCAAGAAAGAAGTGTAATCCTTAGAGCGAGAAAGAAAGGATGTACACTCAAAGCCATTAAGAGCTGCAGCTAAGGTGTGGTTCGTCAGCTCGTGTCCCCAAAACATGTCCATAGGAGGATCACGAGGCCTTCTGCGAAAGCCGGTCATGTACTGGCGTCGAGTCCTCTCTCCCAAAAACCACATCCTAAGTCCGGACCCCCCCAGAAGAATCATCAAGTCATCCTTAGGCAAGGACGTACTGACATAGGGTGGCAATCCTTCCATCGGGCCCATCCAACCCCTGTTAAGTTGAAATAGAAAAAATTGAGGTAAGTACTTTGAACTCATGTCAATTGCTTTAAACTAACAAATTTGCTTTTATATGTTTTACCCTATAAGTAGTCAGTGAGTTAAGGCACACGCGATGACCATTGACGTCAGAAGCATGAATGCACAGTCGCTGTAAACCCCAAAGTCTAAGGATAGGGAAAGTATATCGATGCTCTAGTAGGAAGAACTGGAAAATCAAGCCCAACTCAATAGCCCAAACCTACAAAGGAAGAGTTAGAAGAGCATAAAGCAAGTAAAGCAATAGAAGGAAGCAAGAGTCAAAGTAACTCACATGAGTGGAATGCCAAAAGCCACAAAACTTTGCACCACCATGAGAAACCCTATCCATGCAAAGGTACAGATATGCCAATGCGGGAGAACCCCAGTCATACCTGCTCATCTGATCAAAATCTCTAAGAATAGGGATGAAGTGTAAGCCTATGGTGGAGTTCATGTCACAGAAGATAGTGCTACCCAGCAGGTACAAAATGAAGACACGGGCCATCTAATCAAAACTCCAATTAAACTCTGGCCTATAACTCGAAAGGTGTTTGGCTAATGCATCAACATAGAGCTTCTTAGAGCTCTTCCGCTCAGGAACCATGTCTAACATTCGAAAGATATACTCATTTTGAACATCATGATGGACAGAGTATATCCCTCCATCCTAGAAGATTCGCTCACCAGCACAAGCTAATCTAGTAATAGTAGAAAAAGAAGCTGGAGACAGAGTATACTCCCCACATGGCAGC
>CANYLF012876436.1:0-16365 GCA_948193215.1 Bocquillonia castaneifolia
ATAGACACATTATGGTCATATAACAACCAGACTCTACCCAAATCATGCTTACAATGATTAGTCAAGAACTTCCAATTGTTCAATCTAAGGCTCTGCCATACATTATCAACATTATTTATCCTTACTCTAGATTCTAATAAACCAATAGCATTTAAACGGTATTTCCTCTGCAAAGATCATACCTCTGCATGCTTCAGGGGATTATTAAGCCCCCTTGTGTTCCAACTCATCAGCATTTGCCTCTGTCCAAAGGCATCCCAAGCCTCTGTTCAGTGGATTCAGATATAACACCAATAACTGAGTTACTACATCTAGCAATAGTACCAGCATTAAGAGAAGTACCTCCTGTTATAACTCCAGAAGTAGTAGATCATCTTGTGCCATACTGATGAATGCCTTCACCTCCTTTCTGCTTGTTCTTCTTCTTTCTGCTTCCATTCTGTACTAGTTGGAACCTTTCATCGCTATTTTGGTGGTCAATGAGCACAGTGTCTGTTTTTGGGACAGGCTTCTCCACAGCTTGTACTTCCTCTGTAATGGTTGAAGTATGAGTCTCTTTCACCTTCTAAATCTTCTTTTGCTTCAGTGGACAATTAGAGCTTATGTGCCCAAATTGATGACAACTATTGCATTTTGATGGTCTCCATTCATAATGAACTTTCTGTTCAATTATCTCCCCATTTTCCAATTGCAAGAAAAATCATCTCTGGGAATGCTCCAGCAAGATCCATCTCAATAAGCATACGAGCATATGAAAGCTTGCTGCGTTGATTTGTACATTTATTTGTGTACATCGGCTGACCAAGTAGACTACCAATAGAGCTTAGAGTTTTAGATCCCCAAAATTCCCAAGGTAGGTAAGGTAGCTGAACTCATATAAGGAGAGATTTTGTCTCTGAGATATCAAAATTCATGTGGGGACGCTATTCTTGAACCACCAAAGGTTTCATGTCAAACGTGATAGGAGAGTCTGCTAATGCCTTAATCTTCCCTTCCTCGGAATTGAGAAGGAATGCAAACAAATTCACGTTAATCATTTTCACCTCTGCAAGGCCAAACTTCATCCATCTGTTCTTAATAAATTTTTCAAACTTGAAGAATCTCGGCGATGCACCATAGACTCCTCCGATTAGAGCTACTTTCCATCGATCTGCCTCTCGATTTACAACTGCTTCTTTTATTTTAACAACATGGACCCCATCTATAACTACCGGAGGAACAAATTTCAGTTTGCAATCTTCAGATGTAACCCTATTGAACTTGAATAGATCTGTCCAAATTTTAGGGTTTTCTTCTTCAACTGTTTCTTCCATAACGGTGACAGAAGCAAAATCGCTTCGAGGACCCTTATGAAGACTATCTTCTAGCTCGTCTTGAATCATAGTATCTAGATCTATTACTTCTAGTTCTAAATCATCACTCATGAAAGAAATGGTTGGAGCTTTCTTCTTCTTCCTACCCATGAAGAAGCGGCTTACTTTAGCATGCTAAAGAGCGCCGAGAGAAAAAGGAAAAAATCTTTAAAAATTTTAAAAATGAAAATAACAAATAGTTTTCTAGAAGTAAACACACAGATTTCAAATTTCGGGTTCTCACCCGCACAATATATGGCTGTTACGATTCTCACCTATTCTAAGATAATAAATATTTTCTTAATTTTTTTATGTCCTAAAATAATAGATAATTTTTAAGATATAATTAGGTCTAATTATCAAAAAAAATACCCAAAATTTTCAATTTTTAACAATTATATCATGAACTTTCAATAATTACATAGTAAATGTTAATCTATCAATATTTTTTCAAAAACACTCTGCAATCACTTTTTCAGTTAAAAAAATATCACTGTAACTTGTTTTCAGTTGAAAAATATCACTGTAACTTGTCAGAATAAATTTTTTTAACTTTTAAAAGACAAACTGACTCAAATTAATATTACATATTGGTTACCTAAGAGAAGTAAAATGCACTTATTTATTTTGACTTATGTGTTCTAATTTTAGACCATAAATTAAACATATACTTTTAAAAAAAATTATATTTTTTTGACTTTTACAGTTGATATATTTAACTTATTAATTTAATTTTTTATTTTTCTTTTAAAAAATTACTATAGTGAGTCATACAATCATTTTTTTTACCTGTTAAAGTCATTACAGAATACTTTTGAAAAATAATTGATTGATTAGCATTTACTACATAATTATTGACAGTTTATGATATAATTATTAAATGTCAAAAAATTTAGGTATTTTTTGATAATTAGGCCATATAAGTATGTAAAAGTTTAAAATACATTTATCTATTGTATTAAAATTATCAATTTCAATTTAAAACACTTAACTTATAAATAAATTTTATATTGAGTTCCTTACCACCTTAATTCTTTATAAATGCCTATTATTTATTTTGAGACAGTGTAATAAAGGCCTAATGACAAAATAAATCCAAACCTTTTAACAAAATTATAAATTTAACCAAACCTTTTAATTTTTGCAATTATAATCAAATTGCAAAGGTTTATTGCAATTTTAACCAAATCTTTATTATGACCAATTAAATACAAACCTTTTGATTGAAAAGCAATTTTAACAAGAATTTGAATTACCCATGAAGCGTGGTTTAAGTGATAAAACCACTTGGGCTTGCAAGCTTTACACCTGGAGGTCGAGAGTTCGATCTTTAAGGCCACATGAGGAAAGTGTGCTTGCGAATGGAACTCACTCGAACCGGGATTAGTCGATGCTCCAAATTGGGCTCTGGATACACAGGATAACAACAATTATAAAAAAAACAAGAATTTGAATTTTTTTATATGATTTTAAATTGCATTTAAAGTTTATACAATTCTTGAATTGTCATGCATCTAAATAAACATAAATAAAATTTCATCACATTTATTAAAATTTAAAAATTTTTAATTTTATTTAAAATTTTTTCATTAAAATTACATTTCAATTAAAGGGTTTGGATTTAATTGATCATCAACAAACGTTTGTTTAAAATTGCAACTAACCTTTAAAATTTGATTAAAATTGCAATCAACTTTTGAAATTTGATTATAATTTAGATAAAATTTCATTCAAAGAAAAACTTTATTTGACCATTACACCTATAATAAAATCGTAATTGGGTCGTCCACAATATTTACTTTTTCATATCAAGATTTTGATTTTTCAACTATGAATGAAAGACCTCCGTTTCCTACTATTATTACAAGATATGTATGCAGAACTGAAGATGAGAAATTTTAGCAATAGCACAAAAGAGGAACCAAAGAGAGAGTAAGAAGGGGGCTCCTGATGGGATAGAATTTATTGATTTCTTTCCACTAAATTAGACAAAACGTAGTTTTCAACACGAAGGAACCTTTAAAAGTAAAGAATAATGGGAGAAAAAAAATATGCACATCAATGGAATTTTTGTCACCATCCCAATAACAAGAAAATTAATTTTTCTATCATGAAAAATGGAAAACAAGTATAGAAAATTTGATTGCATCCCCAAGGAACATTTTTAACCAAATAAAAATTGTAATCTCTTTTTTCACGTGTGAAGAAGCCAAGCAAACTTGCATCTGTAGGCAACTGCTAGTTTTCTCAAATCTGGATTCTCAATGTATGTATGCACTCAAAATTTCAAGCTGCGCTTTGCTTCCCCTTAAATCGAGGATCGCCAGTTCTATCAGTATAGCTTCCTGTTAATGATTTTGACGAGTCGCGCATGCTCCCTGCTGCTTTTTTCTTTCGTCTTGGACCGCCAGCACTAGCAGGGTCGATCAACGGACCTGACCAAGTTTGAACTGGCTCTTTTGTATATGTAAACGAAGCTGAGGAATATGGCACATCAGCAGGAACAAATGCAGGATCAATATGCTGAGATGCTCCTAAAGGATAGCCAAGTGCACCATCCTGGTGAGGTGGAGGAAACTTTTCACTCTTGCTTTTCGCATTTGCATAGTTAATCAGCCGTCTTCTCTGTTTTAGAAACAGAACAAAATTGTAAACAATTTAAGCACATATAACCATAGCTAAAGTTGTCCTTCAATATAGTTTCTCTCAAGTTAATATGTTAATACAAATAACACAGATTCTCAATCACTCCATGTGAGTCAATAATCACCTAAAATTAGCAAAAAGGTTATATATGCTGCCTCAGAATATATTTTAAAATACCAAACCATTAAACCAAAGCTTCAATAGAAAGAGAAACAGTAACTAGTCTTGCAAAAAGAACAGAATGGAAGTTAGACATGGCACTGATGAGTGGATTTTTATTTATTTTGTCAAATCAAGTGGTTATATTTCAGTTATTTGGTTATATTTTATCAGAACATGACTAAAATCATAGGGCATGATCATCCAAGAATTTGCAGGAGACAGCATCCACACAAAAAAAAAATGAAAAAGATAGTTCTCAAACATACATCAATATTAGGTTGAAGCTCTGCATTGGCCTCTGGAGCAGGCACTGGCCGAGGAGCACGATCACGTGGCCGGGTTTTCTTTACATTATCACCCTGGGCTTTAGCAGCAGCTCTTTGTCTACAATATAAGAAAAAGAATTAGTATGGTACTTTTTTTTTTGGAAAGAATTAGTATGGTACTTTATCAGAAAGAGAAATGCCAAGCACATAAATGTCACACATATATCATTTCAATCAGAAAAACACACATAGAATCTAGCAACAGCATTTATATGATAATAATTATACTGAATCATTGCCTTCAAAAAAACAAAGTTCTAAGCTTGGTGTAGAACTTGGTACTATATTAAAAAAATATTGTTTCATGTTGATATATAAAAGCATTATGTACTACAGAACTGCATCTCTATAAGTAGTTATCAGTTTTAAGTAGATGTGCATGCATGACCACTAAACAGAAGGAGATTCAAATGTTGCATAGGAAGAGAAAAATATAAAAAATGGATGTCTGAGGAGTCACCTTCGAGCTTCATCATCTCTTCGTTTAGCATCCATCTCCTTGCTTGGGGGATATTTTGGAAGACTAGAAGGTTCACAAGCATAAGGCTCTGTTGAGAAGAACTGCATATAGAAAGTAAAAGAAATACGACAGGGAGGTTGAAACATTGTTTTCTAATTAAATTGCATATAATTTCACACTCTGCTTCCACTTAAAAAGAAAAAGGGGAAGGGGATAGAATATCAAACACTAGTTCATAAATGTAATTCCAAATTTTAGGATTTCAAAGATATTTGCATGATTGGGATCTCAATATTGAACACTCTTGACTTTATGATGCGGACAAAGAAAATGTCTTTTGGTGTTGCAGGAATTCTGTTTTTAGTGCAGGCATATTTCTGTAATTTTCTGGTTCGCAGGGGTATTTCTGGAATTTTATGGTTTCTAGGAAATTCAGTTCTTTTATGTGTTTAGGAGGTTTTATTTAATTGTGGAGTCTTTGTCTTTAATCCTCATTGGATTATAATAAGTATTAGTTGTGCTTTGATACAAATCCTTAGTGGATTTGGTTTAGTCTTTAGAGTCCTTAGGTTATAGGATTTCTACCTCTATAAATACCTAGCATGTATTACGTTTTTAGATTTCAGTTTTCAGAATTAATAAAAAAATTACAGCAGTGTTCGTTAATTCCTATAGAGTTGTGTGATTCAATTCTAAACCTTAGGTGTGATCCCTAAGTCTAGGTGTGATTCCTATAACCTTAAGTGTGATTCTTAAGTCTAGGTGTGATTCCTAGAACCCTGGGTGATGATTCCTACGAATTTATCTATCTTTTCATTGTTTTTCCCAATATTTCAGATCTGAATTTCATAATTCAGGCCAAGACTTCCGCTATTTTCATAATTTTCTTGTAGGATAGCTTTACCCTAAATCTGTCCTACATCACTTTAGAAAGAGCTCATTTTTTTTTGTCTGTTTTTGGTTGCAATAGAAGTCCCCATGAGTACTAGAAAATAATAATCATACAACTAATAAAATGAAAGAACTTACTTCACTTTTTAAGGCAGCTGTGGCTGTCTGGCGTTCAGCTGGATCAATCGCAAGAAGAGTTTCAATGAGAGGAAGTGATGATGGTGGAAAATCTTTAAATGTTTCTCTTATGCATCTTTTGTAAGGCTCTCGGGGTCTAAATAAGGTTGCATGTGGTAACTTTGATTTCTTCCAGTATTCATCTGAAGGTGAACCACATAGCTTGTATATCTTATGCAGTTGCTCTACCTGACTCACAGACGAAATGGTCATCATTAGACTTGAGAACAAGATATACATCCAAATGTAATCTATCAACCCAATTTGTGGAACCAGAAAGCACGAGTATATCCAGTTTTAACTCAACTGAGCCTTAATCACAAACTATCTGGATCCCTTTTATAGATTTGTTATCTCTGTTCAACCAATTTATGGCCCTATCTTCAGAAGGATCTAAAGCCCATATTTCCATTCCGACTAATGTGTGTCCAATTCTTGTGCATCTCACGAAATCTTGCAGAAACAAATCTGGGTCAAAATTATTATGATTAACTAGCAAGGTTAACCATCAAAAGAATTCAGCTAGTCCATCTGTATTGTTATCCTTCATTCGTTTCCTCAGAGACTCTATATTTGATTATTTACAGCATGGTAAGCAGATTAGTGTCCAATCCAATCTATATTCAAACTCCTGTCTAAGATCAAACAAGTCAAACTCTTCTGCCTAAAACTGTAGCACTGGCTCTTTGGCCAACTGCCAACATCATCACATAAATGTAGAGTACCTTCATGCAGTGGGAATTAAATTGGCTAAGGAAGTACAAATTCATGATTTCAAAAGGTTAATGAAGTTACTGGAATGAGTGTACTCATGAAAATTAGAAGCCAACAAGAACAGATGGTTGCTTACCTCAGTACGGCCAGGCATAATGGGCTTTCCGGCCAATAACTCAGCTAAAATACAACCTGCACTCCAGAGGTCCACACCCACACCATAATCAGTAGCCCCAAGAAGAAGCTCAGGAGGCCGATACCACAGAGTAACCACCCGACTAGTCATTGGATGCTTGTGATTGGGATCAAAGAAAGATGCCAATCCAAAATCAGCAATCCGGAGTATTCCTTCATTGTCAATAAGAAGATTTGATCCTTTGATATCACGATGTAACACACCACGGTTATGGCAGTGCTCAAGACCAGATAATAGTTGATGCATGTAACATTTAACCTGAAAAGTGAAGACATGGTGCATATTAGAGAGTAAAAAAAAAACTACTAATTGTATGATTATGCCACTAAGCATTGGTATCAACTATAATAGTGGATTTCAAGATACATTCAAACAGACCTGTGACTCCGTAAACTTTACTCCTGGGCTTGCAGCAAGTCCAGCTAAATCATGCTCCATGTACTTGAATACAAGGTACAAACTACATGACATCCTGGATGTAACCAAACCCTCTAACTTTAAAACATTCAGGTGGTCCAATCTTCGCAGAATCAGGATCTCTCTTGCCATAAACTTCACGCTTTCAGGTTCCAAATTATCAAAACGAACCTTTTTCAGGGCAACAATTTTACCAGATACCAAATCTCTAGCTTTATACACATTGCTATATGTTCCTGAGCCAATCTACCGTCAAGAATGAGATAAATAAAATGAATAAGAACATTAACTCTAAACCCATCAATAAACTAGAAAAGGCAAAACTTACTAATAACAAATGATACTAACAACAATAATTAACCAAGCTCAAATGCGGTTGAAATCATAGCTTCCTCTCATCAGTATGAGTTTAGTTTTGAGAACCACTTTGTTTGATTATATATAACAGAAATTCCATATAATTTTTGCAAGGGCAATTGACCAATACTATCTCCAGATTCATAATTAGTTTCAGAACCACCAAAGTGACATCATGAAAAAATGGCATAATGATTATTGAACTCACCTTATCAATCTTCTCAAATGTGTCAGCCCGTCGAGGAATCCATCCATTAAGCGCCTCCCCACACACTGCTGATAGCCAGGGCGGCCATCCAGCTGCCACCTGCTCACCACGCAAATGTTTGGGTGGATTACTCAACCTAGGGTTTGGCCTTGACCTCCTTCTCTCCCCCTTAGATTTCTTATCCCCTCCCTCTACTTTATCTTCTTTCTGGGACTCCTCATTTTGAACCTCAACAACACTACTAGTATCAGTCTTCGTCACCGAAACATCCTCTGCTCTTCTATTGGATTCAACACTCAAATGCTTGACCTCTTTAGACTCTGAAACTATGCCAGAGGATACCTCTCTACCAAGAACACACCCCATTTCTGAAATCTAAGCATCATTACTCATCATGGTCCATGTCGGTTTTCCCTCACAATCAGCAATTAATCACTGCAACAAATCAAGAAACTAATCACTAATCATAAAGCAACTCAAATCATGCTTTTGTCTTATCCAAAAACCAAAGAATTCAAACCTAAAACAAGCTGAACTAATCAAACTGATGTTCATACATATGCTCATACAAATAAATAAATCAAACCCTTATTTATCAGATTCAAGAATCACAAAATAGTCCAAAAATGATTAAAAAAAGCATAAAACTCACAACTCAAATGGTAATAAAAGACACCCACATGAGCAAATAATGAAAACATGCAAATCATAAACTCAAAGTTTGAAGATTTGGGGTATATAAGACCTCTCAACCAGAAACAAAAGTCAAAAATGATCTAACAAAAAAAAAGAGACAGAATAGTAAGATTAAAGAAATGAAAAGATAGAAGCTTTAAAACCAAAAATGAATAAAAAGAATGATCTAACAACAGCAAGAGCAACAGATTTAGAATAAGACAGATAGATGCACATACATACACACACATGGTTAAAGAAAGTGAAGTTAAGAGAGAAAGGTACCAACTTTGATTGAATCTGAGTGAAAAGAGAAACAGGAGAGACAAAGAAATAAGAGAGTAGGAGGTTTTAGGACTAAAATATCAGTAATCTGAGGTATTGGAAGTATTAGAATTTGGTCTCTTTTGGTTTTATTTTTATTTTTATTTCTTCTGTTATTTTCTTATATGTTGTTTGTTGGGTTGGGTCTTTCTCAGACAAGGAAAAAAGAAAAAAAGGAATTAAAAGAAACAGTAGCACATAGCAAAAGATATCAATTTGCCTTTGGTTTTCCTGTTTTCTTCCAAGTCAAACCCCACTGTACCCCTCTCTCTTTCCCATCATGCATTTTCATTCCTAAATTAATGGCCATATTTTTCTTTTCTTCACTTTCTTTAATTTTTTTTTTTGTTAGTAACATTTTTAACTTTATACTAATAATTAAAAAACAATGATTAGGATATATATTTGATTTTAATTTACTAATGTTGGGATAGCTCTTAAATTTTTATTTAATTTAATTTACACCTAATTATTTTATTTAATTTACACCTAATGTAGGTAAATAAAAAGATGTAAGCTGAAATTATAAATTTTTAAAGAGAATATGATATTTTAATAAAGGTAATGGGACTATAAAGTATAAGAGCTCCATGCCATTATTTATTTATTATGTAGACAAAAAAATTATTGAGCCAACCTAATTTATTAAAAACATAAAGTCTTAAACTAACCTGACTGAAGTTGTGTTGAATGGTACAAATTATCTGTCTAAGCTTTTTTTTTTATGTTTTTTATAATTTAGTTATGTAAATTTATTGTGGATATGCCTGTCATGTAATGTCTGTAATCTTTAATATTGATTTGGTATGGTATGAAATTATGAATGGATTTTTCTTTCATTTAATTGCTGGGTCAACTTGTTTTCTTTTCGTTTTGAAAGGAAGGTAGTGTGTGTATGATAGAAATGCATTCATACATAAGAATTATTATTACACAGTAATAAAAATGTATAATAAAGTTTAGCACATGAAAATTGATTTAATAATGTCAAAAATATTCTAATTTCAAATCAAATTAAGCAGTAGCTTTCTATTCAAAATGATTCATCTACCATTAACTTTCTTTCTTTTCCCTCATAAAGAAGCAGCTTGAATAAAAGTGACTTGACCAACAAAAAAAAAGAAAAAGAAAAATTGCTATTAAGTTCTTTATTCCTGAATAGTTTATGCAATAGAATATCCCTTTTCTTCTTTAATTTTATGCATCATCATCTCATTCAAATTTTAATAGCTTTTCCTGATTGGTAAGCAATCAAGTTGCAGTTCTGTTCAAATAAAAAAAAAAATGTTGCATTGCTGTTCAAATAAAAAAAAATTGTTGCAGTGCTTTTTCTTTTTGCTTAAACATTTCAGGAATTATGAGATATACAACCACTGTAGCCCCACCAAACAGTACTTATAGATGGTGCAGTTCCATCCATGAACTATAGCTTTCTTTAATCAACTTTTCTTGTTTGCTTTTGCACTTGCTTTGTTTTCCAATTTTAACCCAATGTCCAGACAATTTCTATCACTTTCAGCATACCACACACTGCAATAAATAAATTTTCATATAAATTACAAGGACGCTCAGGAGATCCAACTACCAAAGCCAGAATGCCTCAAGCATATTAAATTATTTATTAATCAATTATTGTTACTAATAAACCTAAGACTGCCATTTTAACCTGAGTTGCTCAATTAAATTCATTTTTGTCTTCATTCTTTCAACAGTATATTAAGATATAAATGTGATTCAATTTTAATCTGTGAAATGGTTGCGGATACTATGCAAGTGAATTGCCTGATATAATTTCCATAGCATGTCCACTTCTGACAAAATAGCTCATTATCAGGTCCAGAATAAGTTAGAGAATACACTGGAAATAACTCAACAAACTAAGACACCAGAACTAACCAAAAAAAATTATACAGTAGAGCAGTATGGAGTTACTGCCTAATTCCTTCTCCAGAACTTGCTGGGTAGCTAGTAACCTCAGCTTTTACAGATTTCTTAAGCTTCACTTTTTCTCTTCTTTTTATCTTTCTTCTTGCTTGGCATTTCAGATTCTTCATCCTGCTCAGCATGTTTTCGCTTCTTTTTCTTCTTTTCTCCAGCATCAACATTCTCACTCTCATTTTGCACATCATTTTCTTCAGCTTTATGTTTCTTCTTTTTCTTCTTCTCTTTCTTTG
Source organism: Bocquillonia castaneifolia (assembly GCA_948193215.1). Taxonomy (NCBI): domain Eukaryota; kingdom Viridiplantae; phylum Streptophyta; class Magnoliopsida; order Malpighiales; family Euphorbiaceae; genus Bocquillonia; species Bocquillonia castaneifolia. Next base: position 11,080 of record CANYLF012876436.1, read on the forward strand.
CTTCTCCTTCGTCTTCCTGCTCAATAGCACCATTTCCATCATTTGGCACAGCTGTTTCTTCTTCAGTTTTCTTCTTTTTCTTCTTCTTCTCTTTCTTCTGTTCACCAGTAACTGGAGCCTCTTCTGCTGCTCCAGTGAGAGACTCAGCATCTGTCTTTCTCTTCTTTGGGACGCTTCCTTCCCCATTTCCAGCTGAGTTTAGTGTTTGCAGTTGCCCGAGAATAGCATCTGCAGAAGGATTGTAGGTCTGCACAAAGCCAAAACGAATTATTCCTTGCATACAAATTGTAAGAGAAACACTAAAAAATATGTATGGAAAAAAAATGCACCTTGGCAGGAGTTATTAATCCCCCAGCACCCTTCTTTCTATCCTTGTCATAAGCTTCTATCTTTGGTTTGCCTTTAGTGGATCCAGCGGAATGACTCAGCTCTCTTCCTTCAAGATTCCTTAATCGTGCCTCGAGCTACAAATGATAAAATACAAGGAATTATTTCACCAAACAGGAAAAAAAAAGGAAAAATGAGAAGCAGGAAAAAGCTTTAGAAGTACCTTAGCTCGGCTTTCCAGCCCCAGAGAGCTATCTTGACCATCTCCAAGAGCATCATAACGAATTGCCAATGCTGTTTTGGCAGCAAGTGATCTTGAGATTTTCCCCTTTGTCTTAGGAGCTGCCTGACCAACCAGTGATGCATGGAAAATAAGACCATATTTGGGAGTTGAATGCTTTGTCTTTAGAGCTCTGAAAAGAGCCTTTTCTGCGCCAAGAATCTGAACTGTGCTCCCAGGCTGTTTTGCAAGATTTAATAAGCTACCACCATGTGCAATTAAGCGAGCTCCGACAAGCTCTCCAACAAGGGCAGTCAAATTTGGTGCAATGGTGTTCATCCTGCTTTTTAAATAATCATACAGTTGAGCTCTGTACTCAGACAGAGACAAAACCTGATCACAAAGGTCTCTGATATTCATCAAATCAACTTCACTAACTTCAGTCCCCATGGATATCAATGCTGCCTCCTTCACTTCAGTCTCGACTTCTTCTAGCAGTATCTATGAAATTTTAAAAGGTAAAATATATAAAACATTTAAATGTATGATTACTCCTCTGCTAAAGGGATAACTGAAGTGAAGGTTGTGCACTTCAACTACTACAATAATCTACACCCCATGGTAATAATCAGGTAAAATATTGTTCAGGTGAACCCACTGACAGGGATATTATATAAGCCTTGAGATAGAACAACAAATACCAAAAAAAGAAGTGCAAATGGATATGATTTATAATTTCATAACACAAAAGTCCAGGCATGCAGGAGCCATCAAGTGACTAAAATAAACTACTTAAATCATTACCTCAGAGAAATCCAGCTTGGAAGCATTATCACGGCTGCCCATCAGTTTCACTGCTTTGGCATAAAGGATGTTGTCTTGAACAATTTTGGCGAGCTCAGGGAAATGCCAACCATACCATTCCCTAACTCTCATTGCATATGTGTTGAGCTCCTTATCAAGATCATCAAGCAGACCAATAGCTTGAATGATCATTGTATCGACCTAAAAACAATGGAGAACAAAAAAAGGAATTAGGATGAAAGCAGAACACAGAAATCCAAAAATCCTTCAAATGCATTTGCAAATTACAACTTCTAGATATTTTGTCCAGAATAATCAATAATGTATTAACATTTTTTTCTACAACTGAAGGATAAATGAGATAACAATCTTTGACAAGGATGACTTCTGACAGTTCTCTGATTAAGAAAACTTCCCTTTAAATTCATTCGCATATCCATGCTACTCCAGCTCTATAAAAGTTATTTCATTCGTTTTCTAGAACAAAAATAGATCCTCCATAGATAGTCCAAAAAATAAAAAATTCAGTCAGATAACACCAAAAACCTACTATACCAACTTCTAGAAGAAATCACCAGGTAAAAAATTACTGTTTTTAGTAGGTTGGGAGGATATAATCTTTATATGATTAGCTTACCAAAAAAAAAAACAAAAGTTCAGTTGCCACCATTTTTACTCCAGTATTACCGGGAAATAGATGAAACCATATTCAGTCTGTCATAGCACTTGAATGTGATTCCATAGGAAAACTCATAGTTGTTACATTCAACTACAGCAATTGCAAAGCATAGATCCATGAAAATACCTTATCAGGGCTGAACTTCAGCTTGTACCTAGAAAGACTATGAGATAAACCCAAGCTCATTGGTGCCAAATCTTGAGCACCTAGACCTGATATGAGTTCAGTCAACTGACTTCTAACACCCCTCATCAATTCCATGACAGCAGGGCTATGAACACATTCTATTTTCTGCAATACAATAGTATTCAAACTTAGAAAAAAATCAAAATTATTTATAATTTAGAATGATTGGGGTAAAAGAATTTTCTAGAGATGTACAGACCAGTTTCTCTTTGATTGCATTTCCAAGCTTCGAATCAGCCACACCCAAGGTTTCACCTTCACAATGTGCACGCAAAAACTTGCGCAAACCTTTGCTAGCAGTACCTTCAATTATTTTGGTTGCAGCTTCTAAAGCCTCTGATGTATTCTCAAATTTTGAGAAAGCTTTCAACTTGACAACCTGATGTTTCGAAGGGAAAGTTAGATCTTGCACTTCATTGCAAAAAAATATAGAATGGCATGATTTTCCTCAACAGATTAATGCATTCACATTTCAAAAAATTTTATAAAAGAAAAGGATAGTAAAAGAACCTTTCTTGCAGTATCAGCAGTAGAAAACTCTTTTGCTAAGTCCTGCATTGAGAACACAAATATGAGAAAACCTTTAACCCATAATTTTAAGCATAAGTAGATCCCAATCCATCATTTTTTCTCAAGTACAATACATAGGTAGATAATGCAGCAAAATTTTTATTCTCTGATCTTCAAAGATTTAAAACTCCAGAAAACATAATTGGGAAGTACACATACATAATATGACAATCAAGCTTTTCATCTCCAAAAACTAAGATAACATGATATCACATAACGTTACACTCCTTTACCTCAACTTTTGATAGTTTCCCTTCATCCAAAACTTTAAACAGGGCAAAGCCCGCTGGTGTCTCAAACAACACGAGCATCTTTCTTTCAATGCCTCAAAGCCAACCTGCAAAAAAAAGGAAGGAAAGAAAATAAACACCAAAGTATTTGTTAAAATAACTTCACATGGAAACCACCCATTTCAATAAAACATCCATGCAACCAATAAAAAATCAAGCTTTATCAAATTTTCAGCATACCCATTTCGTATTATATCATTAACAAGCTCTTAAATCCATTAAAAAGGGAAAAAAGAACTTCAACATCACCCTTCATGGCAGTGATCACATAAGAAATAACCAATGACTCTGAAGATAAATACATGGACAAATATGGAAAAAAAATCATGTCTTTACCTTGAAGGGTTAAGAGAAAAGGAGTTGGGAGGCTCACTTCCTTGACACTGCAATTCGTTATAATGAAAGAGAAAAGACTCTTGGGGTCTAGGGTTTTAGGAGCGGTGCTGCTAAAAGACGAGCCTTTATACACACCGTTTTAGTAGAGATTTTGTGCACACCACCCAGGGGTAGTTTAGGGTATACGATAGAATGGATTTCTTTTTTAAAAATTAATTGTTTAAATTTTTTTTGAGAAGGAATTAATTGTTTAAATTTTAACAATGTACTTTAAGTATGTTTTTTGCTTTTTCAAAAATATATGTTTATTGTTTACCTGCATAATTATACCTTACACCATGACTAAAAATATAATTTAAAAAATTGTTTTCCTAAATGGAACCGGTAATAAATTTATATTTTGTAACTAAATGTTTTTCAAGATATTTACTATAATAAAAATTTTATATTTTATAAGTTTAAAAGTTCAACAATTTTAAAATAATCATATTGCTTATAAACATATTATGCTGGTAACGTTCTGGTACTTCAATTTTGACTTGTAACAAAAAAAACTCCCGGAATTTTAATTTTTGTAACACAAAATCCCCTCTCATTATTATTAAATCTTCATCTCTTTATAAAAAAAATCATTTTAATAAATTTTGATATGAAATTTATCATGTTAGTGAAGAAAATTGCAATTTATGTAACACATCACCTTTTTAAACCACACAGACATATATTATCACACATCGCCTGACCAAACACAATGTAGGCTATTCAAAATATTTTTATCACCTTTACATGTCATTATTTAATATGTATAATTTTTTTATAATAATCCTTTTAATAATATCATACAAATTTAAATAATATAAGTCTTTATGAATTTTGTATAAATATAATTTAAAATTTGTGGTTATATAAATTACCAAAAATCAATTGTGGTTATATAAATTACCAAAAATCTTAGTACAATTGATAATAAAAAAAACGTATTAATTATAATACCCAGATATTTTTATTATAAAATTCAATAATAAATTCATTACACATCATTTTAAATATAAAACATATTTTTTTTCTATCCGATAATTTTATATATTATACATGTTCATAAAGTACAAGATATATCTTCACATTTATTTTTAAATACACAACCAAATAGTTCTCAACAGTATAGTGGCCAACCTTAGATACTTCACACTCTATTAACAACACCAACACTCTAGCAACTTCCTTATTACTCTAATACCCTGCTAATTGGAAAGTTTATAAGAAAATAATGAATGAAAAACTCAATGAATAGATATAACAAGAAGAAAGCAATTAAACTTTGAAAACACAAAATCTGCAATTCTTTCATAATATATATATATATATATATATATATATATATATATATAATTCGAACAAACATTTCCATCATAATCCAGTGAAAGAATATATATAAATATGCTCAAATTTTCTTTCATTTTATTCATCTCGGTGACTTTCCACTTCTGCAATAATCCATCATACCCTAGGTATGTAATCAGGAACACAACACTGATCTACAGCCTAGCCAAAACTCTTCTAGGCACACTTGCTGGCTAACCCTTCATCTCCATTAGCAGGCACGGCCTATCTCCCTTCACCGTCCATCAGTTAAGTGCCCTATGTCAAATGCGCGCATAGACAACCACAAAATATATCTCCCATGTGCATATCACAATCTCAGCACCTCTCAGTATATCATTAAAGAGCAGATACATCACAAAATCATTATCAAAAATATTTCATAATATTTATAAACACATTCAAAACATTCATTCTCAATTCTCAAACCAAAACATTTATTCCACATATATCAAAACCATTGACAAAAATATATTATGATATATATATATATA
>CANYLF012876578.1:0-19698 GCA_948193215.1 Bocquillonia castaneifolia
TGGGGGTGTCTTGCCAAGGTGATGGCTCCTTTACCAAAGCAAATGAAAATAGGTCCTAAAATAGTAGACTGTATTTTTATTGGCTATGCACACCATAGCAATGCATATTGGTTTCTTGTGTATGCATCTAAAAATCCTGACATCCACAAGAATACGATATTGGAATCCAAGAATGCCTCATTGTTTGAAAATATATTCCCTTGTAAGTCTAGGGAAGTTAAGTCAAGTTCATCGAAATGAACTATAGAGACTATTGATGAAAATAGTCAAGATGTTCAACAATTGATTGAAGTTGAGGAAGAGCCTAGAAGGAGCAAAAGGGCAAGGGTGGAAAAATCCTTAGGATCGGATTTTCTGACCTATATGCTAGAGGCTGAATCTCAAACTTATAGTGAAGCTATACGCTCAGCAGAAAGCTCTTTGTGGAAAGATGCTATTAAAAGTGAAATTGATTCCTCATGCAAAATCATACTTGGGAGTTAGTGGATCTTCCTCCGAGAATTAAACCACTAAGTTCCAAATGGATTTTCAAATGAAAAATGAAAGCAGATGGAACAATTGAAAAGTACAAGGGCAGATTGGTTATAAAAGGTTATAGACAAAAGGAAGGCCTTGACTACTTTGATACATTTTCTCCTGTGTCAAGAATAACTTCCATAAGAATGATACTTGCAATTGTCGCTTTGCGGAATCTAGAAGTACATCAAATGGATGTTAAGACAGGCTTTCTAAATGGAGATCTTGATGAGGAGATCTACATGGAACAACTTGAGGGTTATGTAGCTCTAGGGCTAGAAAGAAAAGTCTGTAAATTGGTTAAGTCTTTGTATGGACTTAAGCAAGCACCAAAATAATGGCATGAAAAGTTTGATAATGTCATGATGACAAATGGCTTTAAAATTAACAAGTGTGACAAATGTGTGTATGTGAAAACTACTGCCAATGGATACATAATTATATGCTTATATGTTGATGACATACTTATAGTTGGTAGTAATAATGAGATGGTAAAGCGTACCAAAGATATGTTAAACTCGAGGTTTGACATGAAAGTTATGGGACTAGCAGATATGGTTTTGGACATCCAAATCAAAAGGTCACCTGACGGTCTCATATTAACTCAGTCACACTATATGGACAGGATTCTTGGAAAATTTAGCAAGGATGATTCTAGTATAGCCAGAACTCCAATGGATACGAGCCAACATCTGTCCAAAAATAAAGGTGAAGGTGTTGTCCAAGTGGAATACGCAAGGGTCATAGGCAGTCTAATGTACCTTATGAGTTATACAAGACCAGATATTGCTTTCACAGTGAGCAGTTTAAGCAAGTTCACAAGTAATCCAGGGGAGAACTACTGGAAAGTGATAGTGAGGGTACTGAGATATCTCCGATATACTCGGGATTACGGACTGCATTATTCTAGAGATCCTGCTTTGTTAGAAAGATTCTCAGATGTCGGTTGGATATCTGATATTCAAGATCCTAAAGCACAAGTGGATATGTTTTCACCTTGGGAAGAGGAGCTGTATCATGGAAATCCTCAAGGTAAATGATTATAACCAAATCCACCATGGAATCTGAGTTTGTTGCTCTGGATAAATCTGGAGAAGAGGCCAAATGGCTACGAAATTTCTTGGAGGATATTCCTGAATGGCCAAAGCCTGTGCCTACAATATGCATATATTGTGATAACCAAGCTACAATTGGTAGAGCACAGAACGTGATGTATAATGGTAAGTCGAGACATATGCGTCATCGATATAATACCGTCAGAAAACTGATCTCATATGGTGTTATCTCTATTGATTTTGTAAAATCAAAAGAGAACATTGCAGATACGCTAATCAAATGTTTGAGCCGAGATCAAGTTGATAAAACATCGAAAGGAATGGGACTGAAGCCCATGAGAAATTAAGGCGCTATGTGAAGGAAAACCCAACCTAGTTGACTTGAGATCCTAAGATCTAGGTTCAAAGGGACAACCTACTTGCATAGACCTTGTGATGTCATTGTGGAGGGTTCTACCTCAAGTCCATTTCTATGATGTAAACAGTGATAAAAACGTGTAAAGGTTAAGCTATGCTTTTAATGATCATTGTGTGCTTCGGTGAGCTGAACAACATAAATCACCTATGTGAGAGTGAAGTGGAGCCACTTCAAAGGAGACTATTGGGCATAGTTCTCTAAAAACTCTTGCAGAACCAGGAGATGTTCACGGGCATATGAACATACACATGAGAACCAAAACCATGCCAGGGAGGTATTTGTGTGAGGTATATCATCGTTTACAAAAACGGCAGACAAGTTCAAGGACATCGCGTCTACTGGTCAGCTAGTAAAGTAAATATACTTTCACAAGGGAAGGCTCAAGGGTTAATGCCTTCCTTTCCTATGCAAATATCAAATGTAGATTATATCACCACATCGAGTTATTATTTTTGTTGATCTATCAATTTCATTCATGTGAGGGATTGTTGGAAAATAATGGATTTTTTTTTGATATTTTGAGACTTAATAATTTATTGATAGTATTGGAGATTTGAATAATAAATTATGGATTTGTATTCTACTCACTGAGATCTTTAATTGGGTATAATATATGGTCAAAATAGTTGAGTGATGAATGAGAAATTGATGCTCAAAGTAAGCCACTTGCAAAGGTTTTTAAGAAAATAAAAGGGGCTTAAAACACAAACTCCCACATCACTTATGAGTAACGATGTGGAGGTGTTTATAAGCTTGGACCCTTTTATTGGTTTGTAAATGTGTAAGCCAAAAGGCTCTCTCTTGCGCGTGTAGGGGGGGTGCAAATCCACTGACCTTGGGGTTAGGGGCACACCCGTACGACGTGAGTGACGCAAAATGTCTGAACCGATTGGGCCCATGGTGGACCTGCAAAATTTTAGGCCATTAAGTAAATTTTTTTTTCTCAACAAAAACCTATCTTCTGGAATATTCCAGATTACTTACGGATTAATTTTGCTTGCTGAGAAATCATTTGTCTGTCTATTTAATTTCCCTCATTCCTCTTATCTGCCGGCCCTAGAAATATTTTTTCCTTTCCTCCGAATTTTTTGGCTTTACAGAAATAACTTTTGCATCTTTCAAAAATTTTTTTCGGCTCCCAAACGTATTTCCTATTGAAATTATTTTCTTTTCTGGTGATAGAAGAAGGTGCGGTTGAGTTCACCTGGCCTTTCGCTGTTGTGCTGCTGCTGGAGGCTGTTGTTGTTGTATCCTGGGAGATAGACGTCCACGTTTTCTCTTGCACCGAGGAGAGGATGAATCTATCTTAAGGAGACTGTTTTACAGGCCTCAACAAATTTGATTTCCAATTAATTTTCTTTGCGACGTTACGGTTTAAAAGGTTACTGTTTTGTTCTCTCTTCTGGTTTCGATTTTTTTATTTCTATTCATTATTTTCACTTCTGTTTTGGATTATATATTATTACTGTATTAGATCTAATAGAAAGAACTTGTCGTTTATTACTTGTCTTCCACTAATCAGCTAGCTGGTGGATTGACAAAATTGGTCTAAGCAACAATTTATTTTTATGTGTGATAAGTTGTCTATTTTTCCACCACTAGTATTATGGGGGGCTGATAAAGATAGACTTCTATTGATTCAATTGTTGTTATCTTTATCTCATAGTTGATTGGATATACATATTTGTTAATAAGTTGCTCATATATTTTAATCTTCTGCTGCTTTATGTATAAATACATGTACTCTCATCATATGAAATGCAAGTCGTCATTGTTGCGCTTACCATTCTTCACACCAACCACCATTAAACCCAAACATTAAAAAAAAAATCCATTATCACAGCTCAGTCTCATTCCACTACTGTCACTGAACAACTATTTTCTTCTTTCTTCTTTTAATTTTAAGCATGGAGATAAATATCCTAAATTTGCTGAAGAAGAAAGCCATGCGATATTGTAAACCATCATTGCAAGTAGAATATTTTGTACTTTTAATACAATAAACAACACACACACATATGATAATGTGGTAGATGTTATTGATTTGCTTTGATTTATTTGTTATTATGATTGTTTGCTGGAGGATAGTATTGGATGAGCCACTTGGTGGATATCACAAAGTTTTACAGAAGTCATGCATGGTGTATTTTGAGTTGGATGCATAGTCGTATTAGTTTAGTTGAGGTATTCAATTATACTTGTAAATTTATGTATACATAATGTGGTGGGTTTGGTTGAGGTTTTGTTGGATGGCAGTTTGTTGTAGCATTTATGGGCAGGTTTGGTTAAGATTCTCTCGATCACTAGAGGTACTATAGTTTGATTAAGTGATGTTATAGGAACAAGAGAGCCTTAGAGGCTATCAGAGGTTAGATAATTTTAGGTATTCTACCTTAATCTTCCATCTTATTTATTTAATTGAGTTAATATTTGGGTTGGATCTTGTTTGTGTAGAATGCATGTATAAATATACATATAAATTTATACATATTGCATGAATGTGTAAATATAGGATATTTAATAAACATATAATATTAATTCATTTAATAAGATCTGATTCCCTCAGTTTTTTTTAGGTTTTCTTTGGGAGTTGGACAATTTCTTTGTTATTCATTTTGCAATTTATTTCTTTGCAAGGTCTACTATTCCATTTGTATATAATATATGTTACAGAGTTCTAGTTACTCTGTAATTGTATCAAATATAAGTATTAATCGATTGTATTAAGATAAAATTCATAATCATTTTATTATTATATCAAAATTTCAATTCAATTATTAATATCTTAGTATGAAATTTATATTAGTTTATTGATTGATTGAAATTGATATTAATTAATTGATATCAATTATTAAACTTTCAAAAACAGAGATAAACAAATTCTGTTAAGAAATAAAAAAATATTTCATGAAATATAAAAAACAGAAAAATAGAAATGGACAACATTTTCTTATTATTAAAAAAAAGATGAACAAAACAAGAGTGAAAAAATTAGTTACCATAGCCAAAAAGAAATTAGAATAAAAATTTCTAATAAGTGGCTAGAGTATTAGGATGAAGCTATGGTTTTTTCCCATAATTTTTACTACCTTCCCCTAGTCTTTTATAAAGTGAAAATTAAAGAGTAATGTATTTTGTACTTAAATTGTTATTACTTTTTTTTAAGGAAATTGTAGTTTGTCCATTCATTCATTTAAATAAGTGTTATAATTCAATGAAAAATATAAAGAATATAAAGGATTATGCATGATCAATAGAGAGTTTATTCTAATGTCTTCCAAACAAATAAGGCGGTTGTGTCATACCACAAATCTGTGAAGGCAATCAACTAGAATAGAACGACAACGTATATTATTCATATCATTAGTAGTTATAAATACATCGTAGGCAGTAATACAAGTAGCAATAGGATTCTAATATAAGAGAACTTAATGAACAAGAAAACAATCGTGAGTTAATAACATATCCTTATCACGCTCCCACAAGTTGATGGTGGGAAGGATGAACCAGCAACTTGGATTTCAAATCAAGAAAAGAAGACTTAGGCAATGCCTTTGTCAAACAATCAGCAATTTCATCGCGGCTGGAAATATAGCGAATAATCAAACTTTTAGTGGCAACACGTTCATGAACAAAAAATGGAAATCCACCTCTAAATGTTTTGAATGTGAATGAAAAATAGGCGTACTAGTTAAGTATGTTTCACTTAAGTTATCACACCATAGAACAGGTGGAGAGTGACAAATTCCAAGTTCATGAAGCAATAACTTAAACCACTAAGTTCAAGCACCGTATGAGCAATAGCTCAATATTCAACCTCGGTAGAAGATTTAGAAACCGTTCATTGCTTGCATGAACTCCAAGTGATCAAACTCAAGTTGGATTGTGTTATGCCATTCAATATGCTTGTTTGCCTTTTTAAAAGATCTGGGTTTAGAAATAGAGAGAAAAGCCAAAACTAAAGCTCTAGGCTTAAGAGAATTAGTGTCTGTTCGGGTAATCATATGATGAGTTTTAAAATTGTTAGGATGATTATTGTAACCCGATAAATCCACAATAAGTGGTAATCCTGGAGAATTATCAGGAGGAACCATAGGAGAAGAGATATTTGGTGGAAAAAAGTAGATAATGGATGAGATGCAGTATGTATGTTAATTGGAGATTGAGAGGGAGTAGATGTCTGAGATGGATTAGGAGAGCTAGGAGAGTTCGGTAAAGAGCTGGAAGTTTAGGTAGACAGCGGTTGAGTAGAGTTCAAAATCATATTGGATGGTAAAATAATAGAAGTCGATGCAACTCTATATGACTTATCAATGGGACCAATCAACATATCTAACTTGAACAGAAACTCCAGCTCAAAGAAAATAACATCACGTGAGACATATAATTTGGAATTTTGTAAATCAAAACAATAATACCCTTTATATAATTTACTATAACCAAGAAACACCCATTTAATGGATTAGGGTGAAAATTTATTGACATTGTAAGGACGTCTCCATGGATAGCAAAGGGATCCAAAGGTTTTTAAAAAAGTATATTCTGGTTGTTTCCAATGTAAGACAGTCTACGGATTTGAATATTGAAGGGTAGGAGTTCGAAGACGGTTAATAATGTAGGTAGCATTGTCAAAAGCATAGGTACAAAATTTCATTGGAATGGGTGATTGATGAACTAATGAAAGACCAGTTTCAACAATATTTTTTGTGCTTTCTCTTAGCACAACCATTTTATTGTGGTGTTTTAGGGCAGGCACTGCGTTGGGTGATGCCATTTTCCAAACAATATTTTTGTAAAGCTTGATATTCACTGATTGAAATTGCTTAATAGAACAGTTAAATTTTTTTTCAATAAGATGCGAAATTTTTAAAAAAATATTGTAAACTTCTGACTTATATTTCATAAAATAAATCCATGAATACTTGCTAAAATGATAAAAAAAAAGATAACATAATATCGTTCTCCATTGATTGATTCAATTAGAGACGGACCTCAAACATCGGAACAAACTAATTCTAAAGGACTTGTTGCATGATAATCAGAAATTGGAAAAGGAAACCTATGAATTTTACTAACACAACAAGCATGACACTACTTTAAATAAGTATTGAAAAACTTAATATCAGCTTGACGAAGGGCTAGCTGAATTGACTTTGGATTTGCATGCCCAAGGTGATAACGATCCATATATAAGTGTATGGATTGCTGTAGTATATACTCGGAGTACGAGGTCGAATCCACTTGGACAAGCATAGAAAAATTACTTTTCTCTTAAAATCATAATTAATAATAAAAGTAAAATGAATAACCTTTGATTGATTGTGGAACTCTTTTGAAAACTAAATTAAACAATAAAAGTGAAAACAAGAAAGTAAATTCAATAATTAATAACAATAAAGTAGTAATCAATGCTATGAAACAAACACCAGAGTTCAGGATTTCATCTAGAGGGGTAATTCAATTAACAATTAAATATGCATTTAAGCAAGACATTATGAAAGTTTTTTAATCCTCCATCGAGGTAGAAAAATGTATTCAATTGAACCAACTATGCTAATTCATAACCAGGTCTTATTTTATATGATATAGTGGTTTCTAATTCAATTCATTGCACATTTGAGTATTTTTAGCATTTATTTTGTTATTTATTGTTAACTTACAAGATTAAGGGAATTTGAGTTAATTTAGAGCATAAATCGTGAAATTCCTTTGTCTTTGCATCATACAAATGTCAATCTAATATCTTTATGGTTATTATGTTTTCAAAGGTGATTTATACTTGTTTTGGTGTGAAATAATTGTAGGTATTATGGTTTGAGGGTTTAGAAGATAAAGGCAACACTTGAGATTTAGAGCTTCAAGGAGCTAGTTTGCGGTTTCGAGAATCGACTAACTTTGGGAACTTGGATCATTTAATGTGGAAAGCATTTTGATTTTAAAAGCTCTAGATCATAAGTGTATTGACTTTACTTTCATTTGCAAAAATAATCAGCTCAATTGGTACTAGAACGAAGGAGATGCAAGTTAAACTCTAGGAACTGCTTCGAAAGCTGTCTCAAATGTAGCACTGTATCAGGGGCATTCTGGGCAGGACAATGATGGAATTAGAAAAAGGTCAAAAAATGGAAATTAAAGTAGACATCTTGAACTTCATTTTAGTCTAGAATTTATCAATTTGGAGTTTTGACAACCGAGATATGCCCCTTGCAAGTTTAGGTCATCAGCTGGATCACCAGAGGTAAAATTGCCAAAATTCACCCAAGAAACAGAAGTGAACCAGACCTGGAATCGGACCATCCCAGGTCTGTTTCACCCTAAAAAACACCTGGATCAGCCATCTAGGTCCGGTTTGGTCACTGGAAACCCATTTTTTTTTTTTGTATTTTAGGGCAATTTTAGGGTATTTTGAGGGGGGGGGGGGGGGGGTACTATAAATACAACCTAATTTGTCATTAGTCGCAACTTTGGCTTCTTTTATTTCATTTATAAAACATTAAAAACCTTAGAAAAATACAATCGTTCTAGGATTCAAGGCTTGGTTTGCAAGGAATTGGAGAGATTTGAAGATTGATTTCATCTTTTCAAGACTAAATTTTCCTTTCCTTGATTCTATTTATTTTTTAATTATTTTTATGTTTGTTATTATTGTTTGTTATTATTGTTTGTTTTTATTATGTTTAGGAACTAATTCCCCTACTAGAGGGATGGATGTAATCTAGAAGGGGGTAATTTGATTATATAATATGTTGATTAACTATTTAATAATAGTTTTTCTTGTTTTCTTCATTTAATTCGATTTCCAAGAGCTTACTAACATATTTCTTGACTGATCACCTAGATGTATGTTTGTTAGGTTTATCATTCAATGGATGGGTTGAAATAAACCGGATTTGAAAATTGAGCTTGTTTAGACGTTAATATGAAAATGACAATTAACCTAAACTTGCTTTAAAGATTTGCTTAATTGATTTGATTGTTTTTAATCGGTGTGCACCGAAAGAGCAGCATAGCTGGTTCAATTGGATACATTTATTTAACTTGGAAGAGGATTAAAATATTTTCATAAAATCTTGCCTAAATGAATTTTTGATTGATAATTAAGTTACCACTCTAGATGAAATTTTGAACTCTAGTGCTTGTTTTTATTTTTTTTTGTTTATTGAATTAATTTGCTTTTAATTGTTAATTTACTTTCTTGCTTTTAATTACTTGTTAATTTAGTTTTCAAAATAATTTCAAAATCAAATCAAGGTTATTCATTTTACTTTAATTGTTAATTGTTGAACTTAATCGAAAAGTAGTTTTAAACGATTGTCCTTGTGGATTAAACCTCGTACTCCCTTGTTTATTACTACGATAGACCCCATGCACTTGCGGGAGCCTGTTAAGTTTTTGACGCCATTGTCAGGGACAATGAAATTAATTATTTTTTGATTACGTTATTTTTTATTTGTTAAGTGTTTGTCGTTATTGTGTTTGTTTGTTTGTTAAAAAAATTATGTGTTTTCTTTTGTTGTGATTCATTATGAATTATCATGATGGATATTTTACTCAATTTTGGAATTATAATGCACAAGATTTTGGGTATGATGATGGATATGCACAATTTAATTATCCTCAATTTTCTTTTCAGTTATGCAAGTGGTGTAGAGGAAATCATCATTCGAGTGAATGCTCGATCAACTTTGCAACTCCACACCCTCGGTTTTCAAAGAAGTGTTTGATAAACAAGTTATATTCTATATGATTTATTGGTTTTTAATTATTTTTCCTTATATATTTGAGTGGTTTTAGCATATAATTTGTTATTTATTGTTAACTTACAAGATTAAAGGAATTTGAGTTCATTTAGAGCATAAATCGTGCAATTCCTTTGTCTTTACATCATACAAGTGTCAATCTAATTGATTCATAGGGCTTATGTTTTCAAAGGTGATTTATACTTGCTTTGGTGTGAAATCATTGTAGGTATGGAGCTCTAAAGGTTTAGAAGCTAAAGGCAACACTTGAGGTTTAGAGTTTAAAGGAGCTAGTTTGCGGTTTCGTGAAACGGCCAACTTTAGAAGCTCAGACCATTTAATATGGAAAGAGTTTTGAGTTGAAAATCTCCAAATCATAATTCTATTTAATTACTTTCATTTTCAAAAAGAATCAACTCAATTGGTGCTAGAACGAAGGAGATGAAAGCTAAACTTCGAGAAGTGCTTTGAAAGCCATCTCAAATGTAGCACTAAAATGTCAAGGGCATTTTGGGCAAGATGATGATAGAATTAGACCAAGGTCAAAACATAGAAATTAAAGTAGACTTCTTGAAATTCATTTTAGGGTCAAGAATTTTTAAATTTGGGGTTCAGACAACCAAGATATGCCCCTTGCAAGTTTTATCATCTACTGAATCATGCAAGAAAACAACAAGCAAAAACGTGACAGCTAGCTAACCAGCCAGTTGGTGAGACCTCTATGTGAGCCATTCAGAGTTCTAAAAGAAGGCAGAAACTGAAATGCTAACCAGCTACCTGGCCAGGTCTTTCGTGAGCTAGTTAGCCCCCGAGAAGCCCTATTTTATTTCGAATTTGAAAGGGTTTAAGGTTATTTTTAGGGTATTTTGAGTGAAGGCTATAAATAGAACTTAAAACATCATTAGCTAAAACTTTGGTTTGTTCTATTTTACTTATAAAACATTAAAAACCTTAGAAAAATGCCATTGTTCAAGGATTCAAGATTGTTTTACAAGGAATTTGAAGAAGATTAAGGCTTTTGATCTTCTTTTTCAAGACTAAGTTTTCCTTTCCTTGATTTAATTTATCTTTTAATTATGTTTATGTTTGTTTTTACTATTTGTGTGTTATTTTTTACGGGAAAGGTGCATTTTTTACCTTAATTTTTTGCTCCAAGAGCATATATGACCCTAAACAAATTTTTGGTTCAAAAATCCTGATAAAACATGTAAACCATATACTTTAAACCCCTCAGTAACTTAGTGCTTTAACAGGCAAACATTCGTTTGTTAAAAATATCCCTTAATGAAAAGAAACGCTCTCGAGATTGTCGGGTGAATACCAGATGTAGCACCAAGAATCACACAATGATCGATAATAAATACAAAGTTAATCTTCTATTTTAGAACAACTCCATACTCAAGATCTAATTCCTTATTAGTCATTACCCAATTTTATTTTTTATATAGGTTAATGATGGATGATCCTATTTTACTCATAATATCATTAGTAGCAGTAAAAGACTCAAAACTAAGAGGAAGAAGAACAATTTAATAAATTACAAACTAATAGTTTTATTATAATCTTCTTGATTGATCAAAAGCTTGAACAATTTAAGAAATCCATTAAAATTCAAGTGGAAAAGAGACAAAAAAAAATGCCAAAAGAACACACAAAAAAGATTGATATTTATCGAAGGGAGAATAAGTAGATGAAAAGAAAGGGTAAGAAGAGTAAAAGACGATATCGTCATGTTCAAGAAAATGGTCACCTGCAATTTCTAATGTGGATCAATTGAAAAGGGAGCTTACAATGTTTTTTTTAAGATATCTATGGTTGATTTATATGTTTATCAAAGACTGAAAATATTTAAAAAAAAAAGAGAGAAAAAATCGTTATTACCTACTAGAGAGATGGACGTAATCTAGTAGGGATAATTGGATTATCAATGTTTTGATTAACTATTTTAATATATTTTTTCTTATTTTTTTCATTTAATTTGATTTCCAAGAGCTTAATGACATATTTCTTGACTGATCACCTAGATTTATGTTGTTAGGATTTATAATAGAATTTGAAAGATCATTCTAAACCGGATTTGGAAATTGAGCTAGTTTAGATGTTACTATAGAAATGGCAATTAACCTATACTTGATTTAAAGATTTGCTGAATGGGTTCAATTTTTTTAATCGGATTGCATCGAAAGATTCGCATTGCTGGTTCAATTGAATACATTTTGCTACCGTCGAAAAAGGATTAAAATACTTTCGAAAAGTCTTGCTTAAATGAATTTGATTGATAATTGAATTACCCCTCTAGATGAAATCCTGAACTCTAGAGCTTGTTTTATTGTGTTTGTTAGTTGATTTAAATTTGCTTTTAATTACTTGTATTTATTTTCTTATTAATATAGTTTTTTAAAATAATTTCAAAATTAAATCAAGGTTATTAGTTTTATGTTTAATTGTTTTACTTGTTTGAACTTAATCGAATTATAGTTAAACGATTGTCCCTGTGGATTCGACCTCGTACTCTCAGTTTATTATTACTATTGATCACATGCACTTGAGGGAGCCTGTCAGTGTTTGTAGTGTAGAGGAGCACACCATATGAGTGAATGCTTGATCAATTATTCATCTCCACAACCTCCACTCATATATATTCATTATTTGGGTGAACAATGTAATTCTTCTTGGGAACATAAGGATGAATACTTGTATGGTAATTACTACAATTAAGTCCAAGAAGAACATTCTTCTTTTGATAAATTGAGAAGTTTTCTACTACAATCAAATCAACAATATGCTTCAACAATGGAATCAACTGAAAATTCCACTCAAATGTTTGATGTTTTTGAGGATATAAGATGGGCATTCAATGAACAACAAGAAGGTTGTAAAGTTTGATGGCAACACATTCTTTCAAACGTGGATGATAAATATAGGTATCACTAATCTATCAATGCACACTGATTAAAATAATTGAATCCATTAAGCAAATGTTTAAATCAAGTTTAGGTTAATTGCCATTTCCGTATTAACATCTAAACAAGCTCAATTTTTAAATATGGTTTAATTCAACCCATCCATTGAATGATAAACCTAACAAACATACATCTAGGTGATCAATCAAGAAATATGTTAATGAACCACTTGGAAATCAAATTAAATAAAGAAAATAAGAAAAACTATATTGAAATAGTAATTCAAAATATTGATAATCAAATTACCACCCACTAGATTACATCCATCCCTTTAGTAGGGGATTTAGTTCCAAAACATAACTAAATCTAACAAAAAAATAATAAAAATAAACTTAAGCATAACTAAAAGATATATAAAACCAAGAATTAGAAGAACTTAGTTTTGAAAAGGTGATATTAAAGCTTGATTCCTCACCAAATCCTTATAAATCAATCCTTGATTCAATGAGTTTTTTTTGTGTTTTTCTAAGTTTTCTAAGTGAAATAAATTATGCCAAAAGTGTGGCTAGGGTTTATGAAGGTTGTATGTATAGTATACCAAGAAAAATCCTTTAAAAATACAATAAAAACCCTTAAAATCATAAAAAATCATGTTTTTTGCATCGTAGACCGGACCAGATCCCATGGTTTGGCCTAATGTCCGGCCTGATATTTGGCTACTACCTCCTTTTGCACACCTGGCTGGACCAAGCTTGACCTAGCCACTAGACCGGCCTGGACTTTTCCTTCTTTCCCAAACACTATCCATTAGATGACCTAACTTCCAAGGGGCATATCTCGGTCCTCTGAACTCAAAATTAAGCAATTCATAAGCCTAGAATTAATTTCACGATGTCTACTTTAATTTATATGTTTTGACCATTTTCTAATTCCATCATTGTCTTTCCCAAAAAGCCCTTGACATTTCAGTGCTACACTTGAGACAACTTTCAAAGCACTTCATGGTGTTTAGCTTGTATCTCCTTCGTTCTAGCACTAATTGAGCTGATTATTTTTGAAAATGAAAGTAAATTCAATACAATTATGATCTAGAGCTTTTCAGATCAAATCTTTTCCATATTAAATGCTCCAAACTCCCGAAGTTGGTCGATTCGCAAACTGCAAACTAGCTTCTTGAAGCTCTAAACCTAAAGTGTTGCCCTTAGCCTTTAAACCCTCAAACCTCCATACCTATAATGATTTCACACCAATACAATGAAAATTGAAAATTTGGCTTAAAAGCTCATATGGATAAGAACAATATTGGGAATTTGGTATTTAAATTGGACTCACAACAAATTAAACTCACTTGAAAACTTGGAATTTAAAGCTTAAGATTTAATACTCACTTTGAATCAAGTAATCTTCCAAAATTATAAGCAAAATAATAATCATTATAAATCAAGCACAAATTACAATAATTTCGGAAAAATCAACTCAATAAAATAACTATCAAATTAATATGCTTAACAACAAACACAAACAACACAAAACATTACATTAAGCATAAAATTTTAAAATTTAACCACAATTAAAGAGACATTTTCAACATAGCCAATATTTCCTTTCCCACACTTAAATGAAACATTGTCCTCAATGTTTAGACATAACAAAAATTAAAAAGCAAAGGGGGTAAGGAAACTTCCCTGAAAATAGTCAAATCCACAACCGAGCCAAGAGTCGGTGTTCAAGAAAACCGAACGAAAACCTAAAAGAAACTACAAGAAAACAATCTAAAATAAAAAGAAACCAAGAAAATCCTAAAAATTAAAAATAAAATCCAAATACTTCAAATAAAAATAAAGTTTAAAATCAAATGACAATACGAAATTAAAAATGTGGGTTGTCCTCCCCATAAGGGCTTTGTTTAACATCTAGAGCTAGACTTTGTAATGCATTCATGAAGGCTCAAAGTTGAGGCATCAAAATCCACCAACATTCTTGATAACATTCATAACATGCTTCTTGGAAGAAGGCCGAAAAGTTTACGGTTGAGGATCTAAATAATTTAATTCATCATTCCTCCCTTTAATGCACCATATAAAACTCTTACTAAGCTTAGCAAAAGCTTTGGCCGCCTTTTTATTCATCCTCTTGCTAGTTAGAGATTGACCGGTGTCAAGCATGAAGCATGTAGCGCCCTTTGGAACCTTATTGCCATTACCCTCGGCATCAACTGCCAACTTATCATCAAGCTTATTCACATCCATAGTAGTTTCCTTGTACATGGTTGTTGGTATTAAAACTTGATCGGTGTCCATCTTGTAGCTCGCATCCTTACTTTCAAGTTGGGAATGTTGATCATTAGTGAGCAGATGAAACTCCTCCTTGTCTCCCCCTACTCGAACAATGATCTTTCCTTTATTCACATATATCATAGCTCTACTTGTTGCTAAAAATGGGCATCCCAATATGATAGGAATATCCATATCATCTTCTAATCCAAGCACAAGAAAATTGGCTAGTAAGTAAAACTTTCCCACTTTGACCAAAATATCCTCTACAACTCCCATTGGATGTATAATCGATCTATTAGCTAGTTGTAAAGAAGTCGTGGTTGGTTTAAACTCACCAAGTTCTAATTTCCTGAAAAGAGACAACGGCATAAGATTAACACTTGCTCCTAAATCACACAAACATTTATCAATAAAATGAGAACCAATAGAGCAAGGTATAGTAAAACTCCCTGGGTCCTTTAACTTTAAAGGTAATTGATGTTGGAGAATTGCATTACACTCCTCTGTTAAATGCACCCTTGTATACTCCTTCAATCTCTTTTTATGCATGGTGACCTCTCGAAGAAACTTGAGGTATTGGGTCACTTGTTCAATCATACCAAGGACGTGTAGTGTCTCTAAAAACTTGTTGAAGTTGTTGGCATCACCATTCCCTTCTAGTCTTTGTGGGAAATGAATGGAAGAGACATATTTGATAAGAAGTTTGAGGGGTTCTTGTTCCACTTCTTGATTTGTTGCTTCATCCTCTTATCTTTGTATTTCTGTTCTTTTCTTCAAATTTGGCTCATCATGTGCCTTCACATTCCATAATGAAATTGCCATTACTTTCTCCCTTGGATTATGTAATATTCGGCATTTTCGGTAATTTAATTAAATGAGTTTTATTATAAATTTAAATCTGTATACATGTAAGTTATGAGTTCTTTAAAAATTATATACTAAAAATTTGAGTATAATATATTTTTTATATTTACAACTATTTTAAAATTTAATAAAAAAATTATTAAAATCAATTACATTTTATCTATATTTAAGAACTTTAAATAAATGACTTAATTAAATATGAGCGGTGATATATTTCATAATTAAAATTTTAAAATCTAAAATATTTAAAGTTTTCATCGAATAAAATATTGTTTTATTTTATTTCTCAAGTTAAAGGTCTTACAATTAATATTTTTATTACTTTGATAATTAGTTGTTAATATTTAAAAATTTAAGTGGAATATAACAAGTTCATTATTAATAATAATAAAAGAAAACCTTGATGAACAAAAGAAATACACTAGTCCCACATTTGTGTTAGTGCAGTGTATGGAAGCAGTACCACCGCCTCTTTGTGCTGTTGCATTTTGAAGAGTCACTCATCTTTTGTTTTCAATATAATAATAATAATAATAATAATAATAAGAAGAAGAAGGAAACACTTCTTTTCCTTTTCTTTAGCCATCTGACGTTTCTTTTCCCTCTTTCCATTAATCTGCACGAAAATAATAATAATAATAATAATAATAATAATAATAGTTTTCAAAAAAAATAATAAGAAGAAGAAGAATAATAGAAAGGAGGAAGAAGGTTCGGGCAAAAGGGGAGGAAAAGGGTGTAAAATATCAACATAGACCCTTGGACTTCATCTAAAACTCCCCTATGATGCATTATTCACCAACCAATTTCAAATCATTCATTTAATGTCGTCCGATCACCATTTCTGGCGATCTTGGTATCAAATTAAAGAGGATGAAGAGCTCTATCCGTTGACATGAAATATTTTGAAAACCATCGCATATGGAAGAAAACCCAAACGTTTGAAAGAGAGGACATGGCTGCCACCTTTGAAACCCATACTTGTCGGCACCGTTTCAAGAAACGAAGGCTGGAATCGTGTTCAACAGGTCTAAAAACATGGGAAAGGAAGAACATCGGACATAGACAGCGGCTGTAGGCGGAGATTGGAGCTCGCCGGAGCCGAACCTTCTTTGCTTCGATTTGCATAACCCAGCAGCTTTGGAGGCGTGTGAATGGGAGGTGAGGTTTCCCGGTTGAATTGCGCACCTTGTGGTGCTAGTGGGTGGCCTATTGCTGCCACTTAGGTGGCGCTTGAGTTGCAGGCGCCGCCAGTAGCGGCGGGGATGGGTCCCACCCAGAAAAATTATGAAAATATTTTTATTAAGTTCTAAAAATTATTCCGAGCAACTTTCGTGAAGAAACTATAGTGAAATTGTGTATGGTGTTCAAATTAAAAATCCCAGAAGTTAAAAAACGGTCTATGGAAAATTTCAAAACTCGTCAGAATTGTAGGATTAATATGTTTAAGTCTTATATATATTGTTTAGGTGATAAATAGATGTATATAAGTAATTGATTTAATTATTAAACGGTGTTTGTTGAATGTCTATAATTAGAAGGAAATAAAAATAATTGATTAAATATCAAGTAAGAACTTTAAATATCAAAAGTAAATTAATAAATAAATGTAAAATTTGATTATATTAGGCTTAGATATAATTTTAATATAAATGATAGAAATGGTTAGCAAGTAAATAATAAATATTGATATATAAGATAAATTATATATATATATATATAGAATATAAAATAAATTAATGAAAATTGATATATAATTATATGATCGGGTTAGATGGTAATGATAATGAATTTAGTGGGAATCTTTGACGATAAAAGTAATATAATAATAATAATAATAATAATAATAATAATAATAATAATAATAATAATAATAATAATAATAATGTTAATAGTAATAGTTTTCAAGAATATGTTTAATATATATGTGTATATATGTATATGTATATGTATATGTATATATATATATATATATACTTGTTGTGTATGTATATATATGTGTGTGTGTGTGTGTGTGTGTAACTGTGGCGTGCTCGGTTGTGGATCTCGGGCGACAGTTATAGTAGATGTCTGGGGCTTGCTCGGTTGTGGATCTCGGGCGCCAGATGAATGTTGGATTAAGAGAATTGTTTGGAATAAGAGAGCCAAAAGAGGCTATAAGGGTTAGAAGTCTATTAGGTGTTCTGCTTTAATCCTCCACCCTTGTTTGTTTATGTGTACGATTGTGTTTGTGAAATTTGTTTAGAATTCATTCATGTGGATTGCATGTTAAAAAAATATAAATATATATACTGCATGAATTTGTGCATTTAGGTTGTATAATATAGATACAATATCAATTCACTCAGTAAGGTCTGACTCCCCTCAATTATTATTTTTCCAGGTTTCCCTAAGGAGTCGGACCATTTCTTTTATGCCAGCCTTGCAATTTCTTTTCTCTGCAAGGTTTATTATTTTATTTGTATATTATAATTATCACTAATTCTAGTTACTCCACAATTGTAGAAGTTAGAGTTATATTGATTATATTAAAAGAGTATAATTTCATTATGTTCTTAATTATTTGATGAGGATTGTATATATGTAATATTGGTGATTAATGTTTATCGATTTTAAGTACAGTTAAAAATTTAATTTTAAGCAAGATTTGATAGTATATAGTGTTCGAGTTAGACTTGCTACGAGTTTCGATGGCATATAGCTTACCCATTCCTTAGCGCCGGTCTGACCTGGGTTTGGGTCATGACAGATTAACCACCATGTTGCTAGGCAAAGCTCCTCGAGGTCCTTCTTGCAATTGCTTTTCAAGTTGTCCAATTTGTCGCTCAAGATTTTGAATGGTGACTCCTTGTTGCTTCATTACCGTCTCGTGTTGCATCAAAACGACCTCTTGTTGCTTTATATAGACATCTTGATTGGCCATGTATTTTAACACTAATTCTTCAAAAGATGGCTTGGCTTGTTGTTGAGGTGGTTGTTGCACTTGTTGTTGAAGCGGTTGATATTGTTTCCTTGGTGAGAATCTAGGTGGAGCCGCATGACTAGGTTGGCTAGGTTGATTGGGGTCCCTCCATGCAAAGTTAGGGTGATTGCACCAACTCAGGTTGTAAGTGGTGGAAAATGGATCATATTGGGGTTGATGATTGTCATATCCACCAACATAGTTCGTCACCTCCATATTTTGATTTCCATTATAACTGCAATTTGAAGATGGATACCCAAATTGACCATAAAAATAGCAAGCTTCATTAGTGGAAGTTCCTTGGTGACTTAGCTCTCTAGCCAACAACATCTTCACATGTTTAGTGAGGTCGGCAACATGGTTAAGAACTTCAGAAGATGATTGGTAACTAGAATGATTCCTCCTATTTCTGCTGGCCTTCAATTGAGAGTTAGCAGCAAGTATCTCAATGAAATCCCACATCTCCTCGCAAGTCTTCTCACCCATACCAATGCCGACATGAGTGTCCACCAAATTCTGCCCATTATCACATAACTCCTCATAGAAGAATGTCACCAAGAGATTAGTAGGATATTGATGATGTCGACATTGAGTAAGATAGCCACTACTAAAAAAAAGGCATTTGGCGACTGAAATTTCTGTCGCCAAACATTAAAAATCCGTCGCCAATTAAAAATAGCGACCGAATACCGATATCTTCAATCGGTCGCTATTTCTTTCATCACTAAAAAAGTACCGACCCAATTAAACCGTCGGTCACCAATTTAGCAACCGAATAGAGATAATATTTCGGTCGTAAATTAGGTTCCGATTAGCGATGCTTTACAGATAGAATAATGGAGACAAACCAATGACAATTTAGAGACGGATTAGGGTTTGCTTATTCGGTCGATAAATAGTCACATATCGGTCGCTAAATTGGAGACCAAATGGAGACATATAATATATATATATATATATATATA